>JAMQMW010000723.1:0-22483 GCA_024115155.1 Thelonectria blattea
GGGGGGGGGTCGTATTAATAGTCGAGGGATCACGCCGGGCCCCCGATCCCAAGCTTAAACAGGCACTCCTCGTATTCATCCCTGTTTGGAGCCGTGGGCCGGTTGCCTCGCCATTGCTGGGCTCGTTTCTGGGGAATCAGAGCATGCACAAGCCCGGTTTGGTGGAGAAAGCTGTGTCTCAGTTCATGACTTTCTCAGGAGGTTCGTTATTTCGAGGGAAGAGGGAACAGCAGCATCTCGACAAAGGACTCCCCTTCAGGCCTGGTGCTTACCTGTCAGGCCAGTATCGATGCAATCCTGCATGAAGCCCTCAAGAACTTCCTTCTTGGCGTTTTTGCGAAGCTGTCGTGTTTCCCAAACATCCTCCCCCCTTTACGTCATCCGTCATTGTTGGTCCATTGCAGTCTGGATTTCACTAGGAAAAGTTGCTCCTGAGCCTCCTTTTTCCCCTCTTTCTGCGCTTGGCCTGACACATCGAGTGCCGCTCGGTCCGGCTTCCGGCGATGGCCTTGGTGGCACGACCATGCTGATTTGGTGATGGCCTCGATCATTCATAACAAAGGCTTTGTTCAGAGACGGGAATGCACACACGTATTTGTGCGACAAATCTAGGAGAAACATATCCATCTCGCCGACCACTGACATGCGTGCCATGTTTCATGCATGGACAGTTGGCGACTTGGAGGGCCGGAAAATCGGCTGATTCCGTTGGAGTTTCTTTTTCTTGAGGTCTTCCCTCGATAAATCATCCAAGGAACTTCACTTGGGTACCTCACAGATGGCAAATGCCGGTTGGTCTCGAAAACGAGCACCTCCAATAATTTCATGTCGCACCGGTCTTTAGCAAAGTCGTGAAAATAAGCAATCATCTCAGCAAGGGTCAGAAGCCACTCACCCGCGGAGACTTTTCGCAAGGACTCGGCAAGGAGGAATGTGCAAACCGACGCGTAATGCCTCCCACTTTAAGCGTCGTGGGGTTCTACACAAGGCTGAGAAGTTGTCGCCTTTTCTTGCCCCCTATTTCGACCACATGTCCCTTTATCGTAGTTCTTACACCTAACAACACGAGTTCTTGTCCAATGGTCGGGAGCTCAGCTAGGCCGATCTAATACTGCGACGATGATACTACTTGGGGGATGCCCAAGTTCCTCAAATCACACGAACTGATGCATGCGTTTTGGTGGTTATTCTCATCTTGGCTCAATGTTCCCATTCACCTTGTACGTCGTGCGTTTGGTTGCCCGATGCTGACATGGGAAAGGTCTTTGGTATACCGCAGACACATGACCACCCAGTTGATACTCAAGTGATAGATCACTCAGCTTACGTCATCTACCCAAGATAGTAGAAGGCTGTATATTTTTGCCAGATGAGCATTTAGGTCGACGACGCATGATGTTTGCAATAGTCTGGCGAGATGGACGACCGATGAGGCTGGCACATTGCCTGGGGATGAGGACTCTCTCGGACCTGGTTCGAAGACGACTTGGCAAAACTGCATATATTGGCAATATATGTACTGCTCGACTGGGAGCTTCAAGTTATGGCCGGTGATAGTCTGTCAAGAAGGTGGTTAGTGGCAGCAAAGTATGCCATAAGCGCCTCATGAGACGTTCATACAAAGCGACACTTTTGAGATTGGCCCGTGAGAATGGTAAGGTGGTGTACGTCCCTCTCAATTCGAGACTGCGATACTCTGCTCTCTTTTCGGCCTTTTCTATAGGAGAGCCTCCGAGATATCCAACATTAACTTGCCACTCCCAAAACCGGCAGGCCTCGATATATGAGGATCCCGTCGTAGTGTCGGCGGCGAGCCGCATGCGATGCCTCGGGCCAACAACCACTCCGCAACAACCACTCTCCGATATTCCCCCATCATGTATCATCATGTATCGGATCAATTGACGAGAGATCAGCGCAAGACAAACCCAACCCGAACCATTGAAGGCGAAATCCACGCTGACTTGAAATGGCTTCAATTGACTCCATCGTCGGCAGTGATCCCGAGTCCCGACATGAGGACGACAACATTCTTGTTTACTCATCAATGGACTCCTTCAACGGCTGCCAATCCTACTCTGTTCCGTATCATCCAATAGCCAGTCGAATGGGCCGATGCACCTTGATGGCCTAGAAGTAGGTATGGTCGTGATATTTAAACCACCATGTCCACCACCACCACCACCACCACCACCACATGCATCCTCCTCACGAACCTCCCCCCTCCAACACCAACACCAACACCGACAAACCCGTCCATATTTGTACGCACAACCAAATCATATCCCAACCGATTCTAGAATCATCCATCATTACGCCATCTCCCCCTCTCTCCCCAGCCATTCCGAAACCCCGAATCCTCCCACCGAAGCATACGTACGTCCCGTATCCCTACCCCTCACACGCCCGGAACTCATCTTCCCCGCGCCTCGCAACGGCTCAAACCTCAGCACCGCAAAAAAATGATTCACACCAGACGGAGACAACCTGCATCAACGCAATCACGCACTCATCCACTCCGATCCACTTCTCACTTCCCTTAAAGCCTACGACGGAAGCCACCCCATCGGCGATAAGATAAACCCAAGACTCCAGGAGAGACAAACCGAGCGGGAAGCCCTCCCACGATAACCAACCAACCAACCGCCAAGTACCGAACGAATCTCCCCCTCCGTCCCCACGCCAAACCTCTTTACCCGATGCGGACTCTTTTGCCGATGCAACCATGTGGAATCTGGGGAACCTCCCGTTTCGCATCGGCTCCCGGGGCTCTGACCCGTGTCTGCATGACCGGCCGTCCGTAGTGGTGATAACTCGGCGTCTCGGCTTCTATCCCGGTGTTTTGCGCTTGGCGCTTGTCTCGTTGTCTCTCCGTATCGTTCAAGTCATGGCGAGCAACATCCTAGCCATTGGCACTTCGGATACGGTACTGCAGCAATTCCGATCCCGTGAGAGGCTGAGCTAACCTTCCCCCTCTTCCTCTGACTCTTGACTCTGTCCTGACAAGCTGCGAGATGTAACATACCCCTCATCGTGATCGGCAGTACATGCATCCTCCGGCCGCCATTTATACCAGTTCCACGCCGTCCACACTTCAACCTCCCATAAATATCCTTTCCCCCTCCCTCCCTCTCCTCATCCCCTTCCTCTCCTCCCACCATGGCCTCACGAGCAACCCTCACCAAACACAAAACCACCATCCTCCTCGCAACCTCCATCCTCCTCCCCGCCGCCCTCGCCCTAGCCCGCTACACCCAAACCAAACTTTCTCAGTCCTCCTCCAAGATGGCCTTCAACCTCCACCCCAGCCTCAACAACGGCCTCGCAAAGTCCTCCCCCAACTTCACCGGAGGCAAGCTCCGCTGCAAGTGCACCTCCAACCCCGTCGAGGTCTCCCTCGCGGGCCAAGTCGCCCACAACCACGCCTGCGGCTGCTCAAAGTGCTGGAAGCCCGACGGCGCCCTCTTCTCCGTCGTCGCCGTCATCCCGCGCGACCAGTTGACCGTCACCGCCAACGCCGACAAGCTCTTCATCGTCGACGAGTCCGCCGCCATTCAGCGAAACGCCTGCTCCGGGTGCGGTGTGCACTTGTTCGGACGTATCGAGAAGGAGCATCCCTTCAAGGGCCTGGACTTTGTCCACGTGGAGTTGTCGGATCAGAAGGGCTGGCAGGAACCCCAGTTCGCCGCCTTTGTCTCCAGCATCATCGAGCAAGGGTTCGATCCCGAGTCGACGCCCAAGGTGCGCGCCCAGTTCCAGGCTCTTGGCCTCGAGACCTACGACGCCCTGTCGCCTCCTCTGATGGACGCCATTGCCACCTGGACCGCCCAAAAGGCCGGCGTCAAGCCACACCGTCTGTAAATGGAACGGAGTTGTTGTAGTATAAGCATGTACTTGGTTATCGGGCTATTTAAAAGAGTGGTTGTGGTTTAGGTAGCGAGAAAGTATTGAATTGAGAAATGATTCCCGGAAGCCGTTTATGTCTTTTCTTTGATGTCGAGCTATTCTCAGCTTCTATGCCTCCAACCTTGAGTCTACCCAAGCCATTTCACCCCGAACCCGCCATCGTGTCCCATTAAACTAAATGTCCCATTCTATCGCTCGTAAATCTCATGTCGATATCATCCGCCTCATGCATTGACCACCTTTACTGGGAGAGGAGTCTCCGCCGTCACTCTCTGCGGAGTGAAGCCGTCTGGGATGATGCTTGTGGCCAATGGACTCAGGAGGTTCAACGCCCAAATCGCCATGAGCAGGAAGAAGACCCGTCCGCCCGTTGAAAACAAAAACGCCTTGACTGGTGGCAGTCGCCGTTGCCCTGCCCATGAAGTTCTCCAAGTTTCGCTCAAGCTCGTCATCAAACCCGCCGTTGGGGCTCCGGGGTCGTCCATGCTGCTGCGGCTTTCGTCGTCGTCCTTCTCAATGTTCGACAAGGGAATGTACGGCTCACCGTTGGCCCTTGATTCTTGACCCATAATCGTTCGCACAATGTCCAGGGTTGCTAACGATGCGCAGGAGCTGATCCACAGGAAAATCGGCGCGATGAGGACAAGGTCCTTCCATCGAGTCGCCAGCGTTCCGTCGTTCTTCCAGATGCCCGTAAGCAAAACACCCTCCGAATCTGCCGCTGTAAGGAGATGACACTGGAGAACGTAAAGCTCGAGGGAACACCGCCCTGCCGCCGCGAGGGCCGCCGAGTGATAATTGCGAAGAATCGGGCTGGCGTTGCGCAGAGCCGCGTACGCGAGAACGGGAGCAACTCCGATAAACGGATGCCACCTGACGTAGCTCTCCTGTGTAATGTCTTGGTCGGTCCAGTTATGACAGAAACCACCAATAACCAAGGCGCTGAGTATTCCGAGTGAACATCTCAAGGGGAGGTTCAAGCTGAAAGTGCACCTTTGTTTGGCAATGGCTGCGATCATGCCCACATAGGTGATGAACAAGTCATTCCTCAGTCGGCTCTCCCACGTGTCCCAGTTCCATCCGAGATTGAAACAAGTGTTCAGCAAGGCAAAGGTCCAACGGCTTGCTGGCGTAAACTTGAAGACAAAAGTGATGATGGCCGCAGAGATGAAGATTTTGGCAAGGAGCATTTGCAAATCCTCGTTGTTCCTCTTATGGTTGAACCCGAGAATAGCCCAGACGACAATGAACCAAAAGTTGGCCAGAATGACGAAACTGTACTCGCTGTAGTCCGAGTTGGTCATGTAGCACAGCGCGCAGGTAAGCAGGTTGAGCCGCAAGAGAACCGACGCTACACGCGAGAAGGAGTAGTTCCTCTTGGTCAGGAAGTAAGTGGCATGGCCATATCCGGACTGGAAGACAAAGGCAGAAGTGAGAACCCTTGCAAAGACGACCATGGCAGGCGATCGGTAGCCCGCCAACCAGCGATAAACTAGTAGGGATAGCTGCATCCAACCTTTCCACTCCTCTGTTTGGTCTCGGGATAGAATTGTGTGATCGGTCTCAACGGTAGCGGCATCGGAGCTGGGCCGACGAGACGGCTTGGAGATGGTAAGGACTCCAACAATGATCCAGGGAATGCAAAGGACAACAAAAGCCAACGGCGACCACACCTTCTCCTCCTTGGCCATGAGCTGTGTTCGGTCGGCGTAATAAGACATCAGCAGCGGCAAGATGAAAGCTCCTCCGGTTTGCATGTTGAGCAGCCTGAATCGAGGGGCGGCCTTGCGACTGACAAGGTCCAGAATCTCGAGTCCCAAACACAACACGAGGAAGACCATGCCACCAACAACAAAGACCTGTTGGACCATGGGCTTGCCACCGTAATCAGTGCAACAGGTTCGGTTGTAGGGCCATGCCTTCATCCTGTCGAGTTTGGCGTTGCATCGGAGGTTGAGGTAAATGTTGGCCTTCATCTCGGCAACACTGTCGATGACGTGAAATCCGGTGTGGTCGGGGTCGACAATGGTTTCGTTGTCGTTGTCAGTGAGAGCAGGCATCGCCCAGGTAAAGGGGAAGTTGTATTGGTCATCCACGCCATGCATCCATTTCTGGAATCTGATCACTTCCACCCGAGCCTCCGACTTGTTCTTGGCAATGACAGGATCCTCACCCGTGTACAGCGGCCTGTTTGGCGGAGCGAAGAAGACCCGGTTACCGACACCATCGTAAGGATCCATGGGGGCGGTAAAGATGTCCTTCATGTTGTATCTCACGAGAGATGAGAGATTGGTCAGCGATTCTGATAGGCCGTCCAGACGAGCTTGCTTCTGCTCGGCATCCTTTCCGAAGGCGAACCAGGCACCCCCTCCCAGCAGGATCATGGCGGGCCCTTGCTGCTCGTCAATGGAAGCCGGGGGCTTCTCCATTTCGGATCTGAAGAGCTCGAGTTGGTGGGTGAGAGTCTCGATCTGAGGATCGGCGGTGTGGAGATAGGGGTTCCAGACGTTCACCACATCGACTCCGTGATAAGTCATGAGAATGTCTTCGTGTCCCGGAGTGAACATTCGGTCCCAGTCGGCCTCATCTCGCTCCAGCTGAACGAATCATGGTTGGTATCATACCCACAGCATCAAGGGCGTATACTACTTACAATGCGAGAGAAGCCAAACGCTATCTGACGGTTAAGTGAGTCTCCGGACAGGATGATGCGACGCCCGTCCAGACACTGCCGCATATCGATGGACGAGTAGTTGCGAACCATGCAGCCGTCCGGTTTCCAGTAGTTGAAGGTCGTCCGGGTTCCATTCTCGCCAAGGGGGTCAACCCATTGTCCAGTTTCGAGGAGGGCGCGGCATCGATACGGATCGTCACCAGGGTTTGCGGCCCAGAAAGCGATGATGGCGAGGAAGATGATGCCCCAGGCCGTGAGCAGAATTCTAGTGCTGAGGATCGCCATCGTCATCGGCTTACAGCTGGCGGAGCAGGCTGAAGAAGGAGACAGCGGAAAACCTCCGCCTCAAGCCAGCGCGCGGGATGCTGGTGGAAAGGACGAGAAAGGAGAGACTGAGAAGAGGACTTGCCGGATTCCACCCTGGCAGCGGGAGAATAACGGAAGGTGAAAAGGAAGGAGTGAGATGAAGCAAAAGAAAGAAAAATTGTAAGACAAGCGATGATAGCCCTGGAACTTCCCGAGGAATGCAGACGGGAACGAGGGAGGCGGCTGTCAACTGTCAACTGCCTGAGCAGGCGGGTGGAGTCGTTACTGCCTTTTGTGCCAGGCCATAGAGCATGAAATGCGAGATCAAACCACCAGGAAGACCACCTGCAAGCCGAAAACAGAACCAACACGTTGGACGGCCCTGAGTCTGGGATACAGTAGGAATAATTAGGGGTGAGCAAAAAAATCGAGAGTTGAACTTCGGTCACTTCCCAAGACGTCCGAAGTCAGCATTTGGGTCGAGATTCGCAGCCACACTCCCTCCCTTCATCAACCGAAACGAGCCAATCACTGTCGCCCAAGCGTAGACAAGACCCACATGGCGCCCCCCCGTCCCTTCAATAGTCCGATGGATCTCGAGGAAATCTCAGCTTGCTGGGAATGAGGCAATGAATCATGCGCCTTTAGGGGGCTGCTGTGAAAGGCGTTTTGCCGCGCTGGCCCCAAGGATCGACATGGCATCGGCATCCAAGGGATCCAGACAAGGATCGCGGCCACTACGTACCCAGGGAGGTAATCGCAGCACATCACGCTCGGAAGTGGTTCCGTAGATAAGCATTGTATTGACTATTCGTACCTATGGATTTGCTCTTTTCTTGTCTCGACGAGTCGACTAACCACCACCCTTCTCTCGGTAATAGTAGTTCTCGTGGTTGTTGAGCTTGTTGCCATACGCCCACTCTCTCTTCTTCTGGTGGAATTGCTCGAGCCTGCGTCCTCGCAGCTCAATCTTGGCCACGGCCTTCTTCTTCTCGTCAGACACACCCGCCATCCCGGCCAACCCACGGGGAACTATTTGACGCCTGTTGCCCTTGGTCTGGACCAGCCGCTTCTCACCTCCTTCCTCCGCGCTTCCATTCTCCCGCTCGGCATCCTCAATGGCCAGTCTCTCAGCCCTTTCTTCGGCTGAGGGATGGTTGTGGAGGTTCTGGCGGAAGTAAACGTTCAGAGAACGATGGCCCACCCGGTTGCCAGAGGGTAGATGCAACTCGTAATCGTCGTGAAACACAGCATGAGTGTGCTTATGCGCGTGCGAGTGCCAGCCATCGGCCTGGTGTCGTTGGCGGGGATCGTGACGAGAATGATGGGGGTGCTTGTCCAGGCGCTCAAACTGATGGATGTGACCCTCGGCGGGGACGGCAGTGAGTTCCTCGGAATCCAACGAGGACGCTGAGCTGTCCGTCTCCCAGCCATCCCCTTCGCCGCCGTCCTCAATCACCTCTCCATCCTCGCCGACAATCTTCGAGGCCCGGCGACCGCCCAGCTTCGCACCTCCGTTGGTCTCGTCACCGTCGTCAACCTCTTCTTCGTCCTCAACATCGGAATAAGTGCTTGTAAAGTCATAAAACTCTCCGATCTCGAGTTGTTCCTCTTCGGTGCCGAAAGGAATCTTGCAGTGGCCCTTATCCCGCATGTGAGTTTGAACGGCAAATGCGGTGGATTTGGCCTTGTCACAGTAGAGGCACTCGTGAGCCTCTCGAATCTTGGTTTGGAGTTGTCGCAACAGACCGTCCAGGTCCACGAGATAGTTCTTCTCAGGTATGAACATTCCGTGAAAGCGTTCCATGTGATTAGTGTTCAAGGACACGCTGGGGGAGGTGTAGTTGCAGAAAAGGCAGGATTCAAGAGTCCAGGCAGGGTCATTGGAATTCGTCTGAACAGGGGTGGCCGAATTTGAGTCGCGATCGTTGGCGGCCTCGGCCTCTCCAGTAGTGGCGGGTTGGGGGTTTGACGGCCGCTTGACGGGAGACGGTCGCTGTTGGGCAAGGCTTGCATTCTGAATGCCTTGAACGATGTGGTTGAACTCTTCCTCGGCATCAGAGTCAACCTCACCTCGCGAGGAGGCCAGGGGTTCTCCCAGCGAGAAGCTGGAGCTGACAACAGAGGTTGTCTCGTCGTCTGCCTTCTTGGGGGTAGGCTGTTCTGATTGCGCCTCCTTCAACTTGTGTTTGTGGCTGGACAGATGGTTCTGGTAGGCATTTTCGCTGTAGTAACTCCTCTGGCAAGAGTCACATACTCGTTCAAAG
This sequence comes from Thelonectria blattea, assembly GCA_024115155.1. NCBI lineage: Eukaryota > Fungi > Ascomycota > Sordariomycetes > Hypocreales > Nectriaceae > Thelonectria > Thelonectria blattea. The sequence goes on from JAMQMW010000723.1 coordinate 9,154, forward strand.
TAGGCTTTGTCAGTCTGGGCGGTGGTGGCGGCCCGAGCCTGGAGGACCTTTTCGGTAAAAACCTCTGTGGAGATGGGGGGAAGCGAGGCAACTCGACGCTTGAGGTTGTAGCGACTGAGGGCTCTTGTTAGCCAATGCATCTTGATTTACGCGAACACTATGACTTACTGCCAATCACTTTTCATGTGACCCTTCTGCAGGTCAATACTGCGATAGGCCACCTGGCAAGTATTGCATGTGTAGGGGTGGGTGGCGGACGTCGCCGCCGTTTGTGTAGTCGACATGGCTGCCGGCAAGGGAGTAAAGACTCCAGGCGACTGTGAAGAATGAGAAATAGGTTGCAATGTAGCCCGGTTTGATGCAGCAAGTCTCTCGAGATGGAATTTGATGGTCAAGTTGTTTTGTGTGTGGTTGTGTGTGGGAGAGAATCTGCGATGGAGGGGTCAACAGAAATCAATCCAATATAGTTTAGTGGGATGCGCGGGGCGCCCACTGATGTCACCACAGCAGAAATGACAAACTTTTTTTTGTGGCAGTGGTGTCCTCTGGAAGGCGCGAGAGCCACTTACTTGGGCGCTGACTCACCCTCCGCTGGTTCCGAGTGTTCGGCTCTTGATTAATCCGGTTCCGTTCGCAACTGAATGAAAGGTGGCTGCCTCACAACTCGTGGCACGTGCCCTTCGCGGTACGTACTGCCTTGGTTCCGTTTCCTAGCGGCTCCATTCTCCACTCTCCACTTCGACCCTCGGATCCCTGACCAACGGCGGCTTATGTCCTCGATGACTTGGCTGCAGATGCCATCGCCTTAAGAATCTCACCCTCCAGCTGCCGTATCGCATCTCCCTTCGAAACAATCATCATAGTCGCCGGAAAACCATCCCATCCATCAGCTTCGCGACGTCGATGAAGCTGTACCTTGACCCGACGGAATGACTTAGCAACACGACCCCTTTCGCTCACCCAACGCGCAACGCGCTCCGCCTCATTCGCTCACATCGCATCGAGCCATGGCTCGGCAGCGAAGGCCATCATTCCATACCATGGCGCCCGAGGCGATTCGCACGCCATCCGGCCCTCTGGAAACATCGGCAGACCTGGATCTGCTCGCCGGTCTGTGGCGAGAAGCCCCGTTTGTTCGACTACCCCTAGATGCTCCCGCCGAGCTCGAAGCATATATTCAGGACATCGAAAACCCGTGTCGCGTATACGCCATCCACAAAGCGAGTCGCCGAAACGATTTTCAACTTCTGGTGGAAAGGTTCGTGGATGTTGATACTTGCGCACGTTCAGAGACTAATTGCGGCTTGGGATCACAGATATATCGTTCAGCTACAATCTGGCTGCGGGCAACCCGATTGCACCACTCCGACATGTTTCAGCTGCCGAAGACGTTTGGCGGGTAGAGCACCGATGCGACGATACAATGCCACGAGTGCCCGCATTCTGGCTACATACATGGCAAGCCATGACGACCCCGAGAACGGACTGTGCCCCAACCTTCACAAATCCAAGGAGCAACCGGCTTTCGTCAAAAACCTACGGTTTTCGGCCAGCGCGCCTTCACCCTCACGTCCTGAATTTAGGAGGTCAACCTGGAAGCCTGCGTCTGCACGACAGAAGTCCCACGATGGTGACCAACGGCAAAGACACGCCTCCCAGCAGAGGAAGCATTCCAAAGCAAATGACGCCACTCCCAGGGAAGAGCTCAAGACGCGGAAGTCATCACCCTCAAATCAGCCGAACGTGACCATTGGAATTGTTGAAAATCCCGTCAGCAAGGATCACCGGTCATTTGCTGCAAACCTCTTCGAGACGGCCGCTTTCAAGATGCTGGAGTGGTTGACCCCACGAGGTATTGAAGCCATGTCGGGACGGATAACCAGCCTTGATCCTGCCAGCGTCGGACCGCAGTATTCGGATTCCGAGGACGAGGCACCTTTGAAGCCTAGCCAGCCCCGGAACTCGTCGGAACCCCAATCGCAGATCGCGAACTCATCAGCAACCACTCCTGAGCCCGACGCCAAGTCCAGCGTACCTCATGTGAATGTCGAGGCCAATGCCGATCATGGACGAGTGCAGCCAGAGACTCCTGCTCTTGATAAAACCAAGTCGCGACACGTTGCCATCCCAAAAACACGAAACTCGACGTCAAAGACCAAACGAACAACATCACTGGAGCCCTTTCCTCCCCCTCCTCCAGCCCCGGAGGACGGAAAGACTACGATACTTTCACCGCGCCTTAGTAGCTTCCACGAAAAACCTCCACGTACCAAGGCGAACGGTCGAGGAATCCCCGAAGTGCCCACGAAACCCGCCTTCTTCGAGAACGTCCCTCCACCCATTCCTCAGCCCCCTCAGATGGCAAGTTTGACGCAAGTTGTGCTCGGCTCCCCTGCTAAGGAAGCATCCAACGGTTCGGCAACACAACAAAAGCCGACCCGTGTGGAATCGGGTTCTCGAGAAAATCCGGAGAAAGAGAAGCCCGACATCCCTGCTTCTTGGCTGCACAACGCGCTGCCCCAAGCTCTATCCCGTTTGGATGTCTCCGTCATCGATTTCATGTGCGACGTGTTGCAAGAAGATGGCACGTCCGAGAACCAGTTCAACGTTGCGACCGAGTCAAAGGGACCATTTCCCAAACCTCTACATCCGTCCAAATCATTAAGCCGGCGCCGTTCGAAAAAGGCCAAGTCTTCCAAAAAGCAATGGAAGGACTTCAACGAACAGACAGTCTTCAATGTGCTCAGCAACCCTCGCGCCATTATCGAGTCGTTCACACAAGACGGCAAGCTGTACGATTCCCAGACACTCTGGTACTGTTTACATCGCCTGAGCCGCGTGATGCCCAGCCTGGTATTCCATAGCTTATGGATTGCTGCAGGGAGCCTATTCGAGCCTCCGTCTGGCGTCCGAAGCCAGCTGTCGGCCAAAGGGTCAAGGTTTGTGCAGCGTTCCCCGACGAGACTCTCGGATGCCGAAGCCAGCCACTTGATGTCAATTTGCATGCACGCCCTAGTGGCTGCCGCACCAGTCGTCCCTGATTCAAGGACCCTGTACGAAATGTCGCGCATTCGTTCCCTCGGTCTCGCCCTGGCCAATTCCGGTGCAGTTGCACGACAGCCACCTGCTCGTTGCCTGGACTATGACGACACCTTCACGAACGACCTTGCCATTAGACTGGCACGGCGACTGTTTTGTGCCATTACAGCCCGACGCTGCTTTGCAGAGATGGAAAGCCAGAGAGACGCTCGTGAAGGCCACTCGAAAGGCGACGTTTTGGGACACCTTGTGGATCAGCTGGACATTCTCACTGCAGGCTCTCCTCGGATCCTCGAGTTTGCTCCCTCGGAGTATCTCTTGCATGAAACTCGAGTGCCTACAGTACTCTTGGACTGGGCTCGGACTATCATCCTAAACGAATGGAACGGGCGTCCCGACTTCTCGATGGAAGGCCCCTTTGGAGGGGCGTTGTCTTTCATTGAGACAATGTGTGAGTTGCCACATGCCCTTAATTTTGCTCACCAATCACCTACTGACTATGATTAGACGAGAAAAGGGATCTCCTCCTCCTGGGCGATGTACAATTCCGAGTAGACTTCCTTTCGGACCGCCTGGACTCTATCGAAATGCCGGTAGACTGGCTTTCCTTCAAGTCTACGGCATGGAAGCGACATATTCTGGATTATCCTTACATCTTTAGCTCGGAGTCGCTCGTTTCTTTTTTCCGGTCCATCAACTTTGCAAGAATGAGCCGGATGTTCGAAGAGTCCAGTTCACTGAAGAGTCGAATGAGCGCTATTGTCGATCCCGGAAGTCTTATCACGAACCCTCATCATAAAATGGTGCTGCAGGATCTACTACGGACGGCGTCTTCGAAGTACCTGATCCTGGAGATCAGCCGCAGCAACGTGGCTCGAGATGCATTTGACCAGCTCTGGAGACGCGAAGAGCGGGAACTTCTGCGGCCCTTGAAGGTTCATCTCGGCGAAGATGGTGGTGAGGAAGGCTTCGACTCCGGTGGTGTGCAACAAGAATTCTTCAGGCTGGCCATTGCGGAATGTCTTGATCCCAAATATGGCGCCTTTACCGTCGACGAACGAACGCGAATGGTGTGGTTCACTCCCGGATCCTTGACGGAGGAGTGGAAATTCGAACTCGTGGGACTGCTGTTGTCTCTTGCCTTGTACAACGGACTCACGCTCCCAATCACATTTCCCAAGGCACTCTATCGGAAACTGCTTGGCAAACCAGTCGAAGAACTTCATCACATTGCGGACGGGTGGCCTGAATTGGCCAGTGGGCTCACAACCCTCCTCGAATGGGATGAGAAAAACGGGGGACCAGTCGAAGACATCTTCGCGAGGACATACGAATTCTCAGTATCTGCCATGGGTACCAACATCACGCGGGAGATGACGGATCACAAGGCAGACTGGCCCAGGGAAGCTGCCATTTCGGATGACGCCCTCCCACCGAACGTGGCGAATCCCGAGGACGCCCCGATGGTTACCAACGACAATCGCGATGCCTACGTCAACGACTACATTCGCTATCTCACCGATGTCTCAGTCCGGCCTCAATATGCAGCGTTTGAGCGAGGGTTCCATGCTTGTTTGGACGAAAAGTCACTCTCCTTGCTCACGCCTCCGACGCTACAGGCCCTCGTCGAAGGAATCCAGGACATTGACATTTCCGAGCTGCGAAGATACGCCAGATACGTGGGGTGGGACGCTTCTCACCATACCGTCAAGGATTTCTGGTCCATTGTGAAGAGGTACGACGACGGAATGAAGCGCAAGCTGTTGGAGTTTGTGACTTCGTCGGATCGGGTGCCGGTGGGTGGGATGAAGAACCTACAATTTGTCATTCAGCGAAACGGCGAGGAAGACGAGGGCGGCCACTTGCCGACGGCGTACACTTGCTACGGGACGTTATTGTTGCCGGAATATCGAGACAAGGAAGTGCTCCGGGATCGGCTCGGGATGGCACTGCAAAATGCGCAAGGTTTTGGGTTTGCTTAAATGTCATTACCTTATGACGATACAGCGGTTGGCTTGGAATGGTTAATGGGCAGCGGACAGCGCATACATGAATTAGGAGTGGGACGGCAACGGCGTTGAATCATGATTAATACCAGTCGCTTTTATGCGTGTCTCATGCATCGTTCATCCCTCATGAGTTCCTCATCAGTTTCTCTTCAGTCCCTCATTTGGCGAACATTGAGATTTATCCTCTTGTTCTTCATCCACCCCCGCCACTCGTCAAACTGGCCGTCCTCCTTCGCAGGCCAGTCCTCCAGATAGTCGGGACACGTCCCCTTGATGACCTTTGGCACGCCGTGCCACGCCGACCGCGCCTCCTCGGTCATGTAAATAGCGTCACCGGAGCGCAACCGCAGCAGCAAAAACTCCTTCCCACCCGCCCTATCCACCTCCTTTTCGTCGTTTGGCGCCATCATGAACAGTCCGTCGCAACCAAAGCTCAAGCTGACGAGGCCCTTGTCCGTCTCCTCGCTGACGTCGCGGTGCATCATCATGGTGTCCCCCGGCGTGTAGAAGTTGAGGATGGACGCCTGGGCGCGGGTCTCGGGGAAGAGAGCGTGCAGAAAGTCTGCGATGTCGCTGGGGAACCGGGGGGGTGCTTCGGGGGGGTAGACGCGGTTCGTCCAGTCGTATTGGCCGCCGAAAGTTACCCAGTGGAGGCGGCGCTGGAGGACTTGGGTGATGGTGAGGGGCTTGTGGACGGAGGGGTCTTTGGGGATGAAGGAGGGGGGTGAGTCGGGGCTGAGGGTGAAGAAGGAGGCTCCGTGTTCATCGTTGGTAATGGGATCTGGGTAGGGGAGGGTGTGGTGAAGATGGAGGTTGGTTTGGTGGGTTGGGTTGCTGAGGTCGCGATGGATCATGCGATTGAGGAGTTCCTGCTGGACGGGAGGGGGGATGAGTGAGGGGAGGATGAGCAGGCCTGTCACCACAAATCAGTACACTTCCAACTATCACTCTTCAGGCCAATACTACTCACCAGGAAGCAAAGGGTGGTGGATAATGGGCGCATCGCGCTCAGCATACTTCACATACTCGGGCCCCAGTTCCGCGAAACTACGCGCAACTTGCTCCTTGGGCAACGAGGAAAAAGCGACAAAACCCGATTTCTCCAGCGGCGCGCGGGGATCGTCGACGTGAGGGTCGTCGGCTAGTTCGGAGGGCTCCTTGCGCGAAAAGGCCTTCCATTGGGCGCGCATGTGGTCCGATGGTTGTTCGTGAGCGTCGAGCTCGGTGAGGTTGACCGTCATGATGGCGGGGTGGTGGGTTGATGAATGGTGACTTTTGGCGGCGAGGTGTTGATAGTATTGCTGGGTGACGACTGCCAATTGAAATGGAGGAAAGAGGCGGATGTATTGGTTTGAGTTGAAGAAAACAACTTTTTTGTCTTGTTTGCAGTTGTGAAGAATTGCATGAGTCTTGTTCGCCTGCAAATCCACTCATGATGGTGCTGGTAGTTTGCATCACGTGACTGCAAATTGAAGCTGAATCCGCACGAAGGTGCGCTCTCTCGAGCAAGAATCTACATCCCTGTGCAACATCACCAGCCAATTTCTCTGTTTTCCTTAATTACATTCCAATTAGTTTTTAATATCTTCACATAATGAGAGCATTTGACCAAATTAGCTAGGACCAACTCCATCGGAGGCATTCACCATGCTCACGCGACACGTTCCTCGGCGTTTCACGCAGAGTCTGCTCGGAGCGACATGCAGCAGATGGACGGTTCCCTTCTCGACGTCAACGGCGTTGGGCCCGCGGATGAGGCCTATTTCTAGGAATCCAGGTCGAGATGTGTCAACCCCTCAAGCCTGGAAGAATACTGAAGAATCGAAGCCTCCAACCAAAAAGGCTGAACCACCAAAAGTCTCAAGAGCACCATCAAAGCCTCCCCAAAAAGAGGACACGCCTCCTTCAAATACACCAATCGAAGACACCCCTCAAAAGAAATCCTCAAAACCGCCCAAGCGGGCAAAAGGTGTTTCCGTCCGTGGTCTCAAACCTTACCAGCAGAACCTCTACCTGCATGAATCCATCTGCTACCAGAAAGACTCGGATGTCCCCACGGAAGTCACCAAAACCGACAGGCCACCCATGGCTGCGGCGGCCAAGTTCTTCGAAGAGAGCTGCCGCCTCCTCTACTCAGCCGAAACTCTCAAACACCACCCCAAAAACGACAACGTCCCCGAAATCGTCGTCCTCGGCGCCTCCAACGCCGGCAAGTCCTCTTTCCTAAACGCCCTCGTCGGCACCGCCGAAATCGCAAGAGTCAGCCACCGACCCGGCAAAACCACGACGATGAACGCCTACGGCATCGGCCCGCGAGCCAAACTGGCCAAGGACCTGGTCCGCAAGGGTGAGATGCCGCCCAAGCACAGCCTCGTCCTCATGGACACGCCCGGCTACGGCTTCAAGAGCCAGGCGGACTGGGGCCGGACGATCCTGCAGTACCTCAAGGGGCGCAAAATGCTGCGCGGCGCGGTGCTTCTGCTCCCCGCGGACAAGAAGATCCAGGACACGGACCGGTGGATGCTGCAGACGCTCGCGGGTGCCAAGACGAGGACGCTCGTGGTGCTAACAAAGGCGGACAAGGCGGGCGATGGGTGGGAAGAAGGGTGCGCGAGGCTGGCGACGGCGGTGCGGGAAGATATGGTCTGGATGAAGACTTCGGCGGCGAGCAGTTGGCGGGAGGGGTCTGATCGGGCTGTGGACGTTTATGCCACGGCGGCGAACATGGGCGTGTCGACGAAGTTGGGGAACGGAGGGGGGATGGGGGGCGTGAGGTTGGCCATATTGGAGATGGCTGGGTTTGCGTTGGGGGAGAGGGTTGAGCAGCAGGAGGAGACGAAGGCGTATACGGGGGCTATTGTGTCTTTTGATGATATTGTGTGGAAGACGTGAGGATATATTGTAGTATTACTGGGTTATGAAGATGTGGTGGGAGTGGAGGTTGGATATATTGTACTATTACTGGGTTGTCTCGACACGCGGAGTGTAAAGCGTCACCTGGATTATTTATCGAAGCCATGAATTACTCTGTTTCGGGTTTCCCTGCAGTTTGAACAGGCATTGGAATGGCCTCTGAGCAGGTCGAAAATAGACGGCTGCTAAGGGAACCTGTAAATCGGCCATTGCCTGTCCTTGCCCTCAAGTCAGTCTCCCTCAGTACTGGTTGTCGTTCCATTGGAGTGTGACAAGTTAGGTCCGGCGAAGAAAGCGACATGAACTGAAAATAAACTACTCCTTAATTATGCCCGATAAATTGATTATCGAGCACACCCGAACTGGCGATGCAGGTACAAGCATCATCGCCGTCTCCGGCGACGCTAACAAAATGCACGGGTTAGTAATGCTTCGTGATGCACCTTGCGCGTCCCATCATGGCAAACTCGGCGACGTCGCATTTGCGTTGCGTCAACCAGGCGGGCACAGCCTCACAGGGATGATACGAGTTGATGAAGGAAGAAGAAAAGAAGAAGGGTGGTGAGATTTTACGGAGGACGAAGGAAGGTGGATGATGACAGCGGCGGTGACAGCAGCCAAGGGATTAACTTCTTGGCCGACTCGTTGACGTTGACGATCATCAGGTTGCTCCGGGAGAATATCGCGATTCTTGGTTGATGGAACAGGAATTGGAAGATGAGTTATCGACTTTGGGTATCACGGCATGTTGAGAAACAGCAGGTGCCCACGGGAGCTGTATTCCGTCGCGATGGATGAAGCATAAAGCATGCCACTTACTTTGTCCACGTGCCCACGACATTTTCGCAGCGGACTATTCGCCGTCGGCCATGTTAAATAAGAGGTTCCAGCTATGAAGCAGCTCACAATCCATCGCAGAGTCGGCCAGTCGGTGGAATTGTACATGCCGACGTGTGCAGGTCGGCACGTTTAAACTTCGCGACGCTTCCGAAAGAGCGAGAGCAATGAGCAAAATGGACAACTCCCACTGCCGTTGGAAGCATGGGACGAATGGCGTGGCGTCTGAATGAAGGTCGGCCCGGGCGGCCCCACTCCACAATGACGTCGTTGCTTCGGCATCCTTGGAAATCTCTTGTTAATTCGTACGTACTTTTTTGGGGGGCCCACGGGCACGCAGACAGACGTCATGCAACTTGATTGGGCATCTCCATCGACGATTGATGAAGGAGCCAAACGTCCTTTCCTTGATGCATCACGCTCCGTCACTCCGTCACCCTCTTTTCATTCTAGCCGCCCAGGGGGTGCCAACTCTATCGGCATAGACAGGAGCCGCTCGTCCTACCTCGACACAATGGAACCTCTAGATCCGGAGAATCCGCCACCATGGAATCCACCACGTCAATCTGTCCAGCTCTTCTCTTTCTCAGCTCAGCTAAAACAAATCTACACTCTTCCTTCTCAATCCATCTACCTGCCTCCTATTGAATGTCCTCTCTTTCTTCTCCTAACCTCCCTCGCCTATGTCCCTCCCGTCTACCACTAACCCTCCGATGCTTAATACCATGAACCCATCGCCATTCCTCTAAATTAACCACCACCACCCTCTTCCACGATGCCCGAAGTTCGGCGAGGTAGCATCTCCCAGACCCAGCTCCCGTTCGACCCGTCAAACGACAACAGGCCGTCCCTCACCCAATCCCTCAGTCCGCCCGCCGTCCGCTTCGATCCGGACCCCCCCACGACCGAGCGACGAAACACCATCGGCGGCGATCAAGCCGACGCTCCTCGCCGAAGCCTGTCCTACGCACAGCGCCCCCGAGCCGACGCCTACTACGACTCGCGAGCCGGCACCCATCAGGAATGGAGACGTCGCGGGAAGACGCTGGAGGAATACTACCAGGACAATCCTGATTTGCTGCCCCAGCTGCCGTTTACTTGGCACCACGGACGGAAGCGCTGGAGATTGTTCTTGTTTGCCTTCTTGGTCTTTGTCGATGCCTCGGCCGTCCCGATTGCCTTGTACTATGGCATGTACTACGCCGGCGACGTCCCAGGATGGATCATCTTCGCCGTTGTCACTACTATTTGGGGTGGACCGACGTACCTCGAGTTCGCCATTCGTACCCTGCGATTGATGAAGAAGGAGAGGTTCTACCGGCCATTGGGGTCCACCAGTCGCTGGTGCTTCGACATGCTCACGTGGGCATCGGTGCTTACCATTACTGTTGTCACGGCGCTTTTTATCATTGGCAGTGCTCCTCACGAAGTCTGGCTGAGGGTGCTCTGCATGCCTGCGCCGGCCATTCTCTACTGTTTAGGTGGTGTCTTGGCCGTCATCACCCTGTACAGCGCCATGGGGTGGAAAGCTCCATTCCGCATCAGCTCGACTGCCAAGGGAGAAAAGGTACGTTGACTATAATGCATGTACGCTCAAGAGACTAATCTTGCAGGTCCTCCCCGGTGCATATTACTTCATCGAAGACGTCGTAGCCGTCAACGCCGGCGCCGGCCGTCCATATCGTGAAGCTCTCGCCGCGCGCTACCAGGCCAGTCCGCGATTTCGACGGATGTTGTACATCCAATCCATTTTCTGGTCGATTCCTGCCCTTCTCCTGGCCATTCCTCTGACGGTCATCGCCGTCATCCCCGAGGTCCCTGCGACGGGAGCCTACGGAGTGTGCTGGGCGGTCCCGTTCCTATGGTGCATAGTTTGGAGCATCATTACGATAAAGTGGTGCAAGAGGGACATGGTCAGGGAGAGATTGGAGTGGCAGGCGGGTGTTGACGGGGAAAAGGCGCGAAACAGGAATGACATGTCTTCAATACAGGAGTCATCAACGGCATAGACGACGGGTTGGGTTCGGCATGGATATTTACAGGAGCAGTCATTACTGCCACGATGTATGAGGATTTGGTTATGAGCGAACAAAAACTATCGAAACGAATCAAGGAAAGAAAACATTGACGATCCGCCGTCTCAATTGCTTGCGCGGCTTCAGCTTCAAAGTTCCACGACGCATCAACACGCCAACCCAAGGTTCCCGCCACACGACGCAACAATTGACGAGATAGCGTGGGACTTGAGTCAATCGGCCGCACCCAGTGACATTAGTTGCCATTCGTCCAGTTCCCGGCTGCCCACGATCGGCCACGATCGGCCTCCGAGCTAGGTTGGTAGCTCAAGCAACTAAAAGTTGACGCGTGCGACTCCATCCCTCTCCGACCAGCAACTCGATTTCGGGGAACACCGTGTGGAGGACTGGAAATAACGGCTATCAACAGCTGGGTAAATGGCTCTGGATGTGGTTGGACGACGATGTGTCCGGTTGGCCAAGGTCGGTCTGCCACATCAGCCACTTACACCAGCCGACGAGGGAGTATATCGGAGGGCTGGCATGCTTGCGGATTAACCATCTTCTTATCAAGCCATGCAGTCTTTGACAAGATGTATATCCTTTGATAGCGTAAGTCGTCGTTGATGTTTGATCCGCACTGGTGCTGTAGAACGCCGTATGAATCAGTCGCGAGGCCGATCAGGAAGTAAGAAGCAGGACGAGAGGGAGACTGAAGCAGTATTATATAGACTGAGAGTATCTCTTCGATCCTTCAACAAGGTCTTGGCTCCTTTATGCGGTGTCAGTGGCATGAAACGTGGCGCATTATGCAGCTCTTCGCAACATTGGCCTCTCGAAGCTGGGAGACTGGTGGTGTGGTGGCTTCTTGTATGGTGTCACGGGGATTATGCATTAAGGAAGCTGTTTTGATAGTATATCCCTATTCTCTTAGGATTACTTGTTCGTTTGCATGCCTCTCGAGTCGGGTGACGGCACTGGAGTTGAGAGCCCCTGGAACTGGCGAGTTGCAGCCCTGAGATAAGGCCATAGGTTGAATCCTTGGCCATCGAAGATTGACCTATATGTGCCGTATCGCATCTCAGTTTGGTAGCCAGCCGTGGGATGTACCAAGTGGGCGCGGTGGCACGGTGAGATGCAACTGGTCGAGAGAAGCCTGGCACTGAGTCAAAGTATGAAGTCGGTTTTTGAACTGAGTATTCACGCAATTCTATAAATCCTTTATTCCATATAAAGCATACTTCACCTCCGTCTTTAGACTGTCATCGGTTCCTCGGTTGAGAGCCGTCGCGCCACGGAGATTTCATATGCACGCCGCAGAAGCGAAAGGGGTATGAATGACATGGAAATACAAAAAGTACAAGTTGATAACATCTCCAGTCAATCATTTTGGTTGCGACCTGATTAGTCCAAATATTGATTTATCGTAGTCGATCAGCGCAACTCATGCACGGTGACATGCGAACCGTCACCTCAGTCATGCAGCCGCGTTATCATATCATGACTTGGCACTACCAACACTCGGTCCTCTTCAACCATTCTTGGCTAAAACACAAGGACGATGGTTTCCAGTTAGTATGAGAGTCAAACAAGAGTTAACCAAGATGTAGAAAAAGGTGCTTAGTTGAAAACCCAAAGCATGATATGACAGTTCCGTTCCCTCGGTTGAGGTATTGCTTGGCAACGATTGAACTGCCGAACTCACGCTTATGAAGCAGCAACGCCATCGAGACCCTTCAAACGGAATACGGCCTAGTTCACAAAGTACTCCCAAAGACACCCTTGATAGGTAATCCACGTGTCTTACCCCCCTCTTCCCATCCAGATATGTATGCTCCCATTCCCGTACCAAATAACACACCACACGAGCTCATCCAAGCCCGAACAAGGCAACCACATACCCAAAGCCAAAAGAGAAACGATTCACATACCCTATTCCCGAAGACTCTCGCCTCCTCTCCTCCACAAATCCCAACCAACAAACACACACCCTCGCAACATCCCAACTTCCCCCCAAAAACCCCCCAACATCCCATCCCAAAGGCAATAGGACCCTCGGCTCAACCTCCGCCTCCGCGCACTCTTCTCCCCCCTTTCGCGTCCCTCGCATGCCTCGCGTCCCTCGGAATCCCCTCGAGGCCTCAAAATCTTTTGAAACGTCAACCTCGATATTTCAAAACGGGCACGGAGCCGATGGCCCTCACAAAAACAGACATCATCAAACGAGGAAAATCGTGTAAATCGTCCGACGGACACTCCAACGGACCAACAGGCGCAAACGAATTTCTCAAAGCAGAAAAGATCATAAAAGCCATTTCTACTACTGCTCTCTCTCATCTCTGAGCTTTCTCGGCCTCATTCCTCAAAGGTCTCCGCCTCCATGAGTCCATTAGCCATTCCAGAGCTGTCTTGATCCTTGTGTGACGACAACCCGTGTCTTATGCAATCCCCTGTTATGAAGAGGACTGAGAAGACGGCCTGAGACCGAGGCTGTTTCCAGCTTCTCAAGACCAGGGG
>JAMQMW010000726.1:0-41259 GCA_024115155.1 Thelonectria blattea
TATATCCTCCCACTATAAAATAAAAACCCCTAGTTATATTTCCCCTTCCTAGTTTTCTTCCTTAGCTTAGTGTTTTATAGTATAGAAAGATAGAGGCAACTAGCTTAGGATAGCCCAAAAATAAACCCTATCCCAACCCTAACCTTCGCGGAACTTCAGAAGCTGACCTTCACCCGAATTGGGCGCCTTTGGTGCGGAGAAGAAGCCGATCAACCCGTTGAGATCATACCCATGGCCTGGCACGCTTCGCCTGGTCCCCTGGAAACCTCGCTCGAGTATTTCTACAATCAGAGACAGAGCGAGAACCGTGAAATAATGGCCCTACATCCGGATGACCCAGACTGGTTGACGGCATGCTGGGTGCTGAAAACGGCGTTGACCCAAATCGTCATTGAGGACCGAGTCCGAGGGCCCTTTCCCCTGTGTCACCTCGACTTGCATTACGGAAACATGCTTTTTGACAGTGATTACAATTTGGTGGGAATTATCGATTGGAGTAGTGCCCAAGCTGCGCCTCTCGAGCAGTTGTCGGTCTGCCCAGAATTTGTCACCTTCCCAGGGTTATCAGAGGAGGAGAATCGACCCACCGTCGAGTTGAAAAAGCTCGCCGTAGAGGCTCTCAGGGACATGGAGAGGGATCAAGAACAGAGGCCCCCCCTGGATAAGCCAGAAGAGGCCGTGATGTCGAGCCCGAATCTTACGACTCTTTCCACCTACATGACTTCGACGAGTGTTGAGATCATGCATCGCCAGTACATGGCTTCACCAAGGGGGAGCCTCTGGGCCGGCAAAAGGGTGGCATGGCTTGTCTATGGGGACACGGTTACCTGGGAACAGCTGAGGAAGGTATACGGAGCCATGTCGCTCTTCTAGTCCATTCCTATGAATATCCTATAGATAGCTAAGGTAGAAGGGGTACTGAAATGTTTAGCACTTCTTAAAACTTGTCTCGCATTCTTAATATATAGTTCCTGCCACTTAATATCGAGATGGCGTGGACATGGAAGGAGAACAGCTTCCATCTCATCTTTTCACGAGATCTGTGCCTCGACATTCAAGATTCCCCGGCTCTCATGGAGTAAACCTCACCTGCGTCTCCCTATCAGGCCTGGACCTTGGGTTAATTGACCCAGTCAAGCAACGCAGACCAAGCCAAATATGCATTCTCAAACAGCAGGCCTCCTCCCATAAATGGAAACGCTATTCGTTATTAGCAATCATGCCTTTCGTCGACAGAAAGCACTCTTACATGGGCCAGTAGGCGTGGATGGCCGTGTCGTTCAAGTCTTTTCTGGCACCGGCCACAAAGACCGAGACTTCGTCGCGCGACCAGCCATGAATCCTCGTAAAGGGGGCAAGAGCAGCCCCCTCCAAGGCGTGTCCCGTGTTAATGTTGTTCCACTGCCCTATCGTCTTGTACTTCTCATCCTTGGGCCATTGATTTGTTGGCCATTTGAAATAGGTGTCGACAATGTCGACGAAACCGGCTTCGACCATGTACTCTTTGATCTGGGCAAGAGGTACCATGGGCCGGCCCATCTGGACACACGCTTCGTTCAAGAGCCTGCACCACTTGTGAAGTTGATGGTCCGGCGTGAGTGTCCCATCATCAGATTTCAGGGAAGAATCCACCTCTTGCAATTCGACGTAGCCGCCCGGCTCAAGGTTGCTGGTGCAATCAGATTCGGCTCCAGATTCGGACACGGTCCATTTTGACTCACTCGAATATCTTCTTCAGGTAGTCTTGCCAGCTTTTAACACTCATGGTCATCATCCTGCTATGGATGTAATCAAACGGCGCCGCGTAGTTCCATTCCTCATCGATGTCGTCCACAATGAATTGGAGATTGGGCGGGACGCTGATGAATGGTCAGTTAGCCGCGCGAACAAATGCTCCGCAGGTAACCTACAAGGCTGGCTGAATGGGGGAGAGGTCGATCCCCAAAACCTGTCAAATGTCAGCAACGCTTCCCAATCCCGCAGTCTAATTTCATCTTGACCTCAGATCCAGGGTGCTCATCGGCAAAGTCGAGTGCCCAAATCCCAGTGCCCGTTCCCAAGTCCAGCGCTCGTTTGACTTTGGAATCGGCATCGTTGGGTGGTGCCAGACCGAGCTTGTTTGAGAATGTGAGAAGAAAGATGTGATTTTGGAGGTCTGTTCGATTAATTGCCGTGATATCAGTCAGCCAGGCCCTGACATACCTAGTCTCTCGTTCTCGGCGTCATCATTCGGCAGTACGTATTCTTGGCATGGAGATTAGCAAAAAGCCACCCGGACAAGGCCCGATCATAGACAACGTACTTCCATCTTTGTATTTGTGGTACGTCCTGCCATTCTCCCGGCGGTAGTCGAGAATAGTAGTAGAAATGCTCTGGGTTGAAGATGCTGCATCCTGTGTCACGCAGAGCAGCGCGTCAGTCTCGGGCCAAGAAGCAGCGAAAGAAACGATTGCTTGGTTTGTCGTACCGATTCGAACAACGATGTGCCATCGCCGGGCTACACCAGTCAGCCTGTGCCATGTAAGACCCGGAGCAGGATCGAACCTCGTCGTCGGGAATGATTGCAGGGCTTGGGGAAGACATGCTGTGGCCAACAGTGTGCCAGATGAATGCAGGTTTTCTTGGCTGAAGATTGAAGTGGATGAAAACACTGGGACCAGAACAGACGGAATGTGCTGGCTTTAATAAGTAGGCGCCAGGTTGAAAGCCACAGAGGAGCACATCACCAAGAATGGCAATGTGATAGATCTGCATGCCGCATGGCCGCGTCCAATCATGTTACCGTTGAAGGCTCGGAGCGGGGTCGTTTTCTCTTTTCTCACCTGAATGCCAAGGATTTGTGCATGTGTTCAAGGATGTTTTCCGGCCGGCAAAGCCCGGACTCAGGGGGCAGATGCTCTTCATTCGACAGCAATGGGCAATTTTCTAGTCCTGGCTGCAACTATGGGACGAAAAGACGTGTCCTGTGGGGGAGGCTGGCGCGTTTGCCGCCGAACTAAGGCAGTGGGGAGGAGGTCAGCATTCATTTCAAATAGTATTCGGTACGTATATAGAAACGAGGAGAGAAGGCACGCGGCACGACACGAACAGAAATGCCGCAATCAACCCAACCAGGAATTCCAAGTGTCGGTCGTTTGCCACGTCGTCCGACAGAATCGAAAGTGGAAATCCGGCAATGCAGAGTACCTGTGACGGATGCCACGCTGTTCACGTCGATTCGATTTCGAGCTCAGTATTCGTACTCTTATCGCTTCTATCGTCTGAAACTCTAGGCCCCCATCTACCAAATCATGTAGTTGAACGAGGTGGTTGTCATTCACGTGCCATATCTTCAATAGAATAGATACCAATTATTAGCTACCTAAGGATCGCGAGATACGTTACAGATAATAACTGGCAGAAATCAAAGGAGCTGGGCCCGGTTGTCTTAATTTACCGTCCCGGGTACGTAATAGATTTTTCGTCCGCGCAAATTTATCACGAGCGGGCAATTAGTTATAACCGCCGTGGCAAGACTCTACTCTCAGTTCGCTATTCCTCAGAATCAGTGCTACGCAATACGATTTATGCAACAAGCCAAGACCAGGGCGTGGATCTGTCCGCGCTCCTATTATCAGCAATAGGGTTCCAGTATTTCGGGTGTCCCCCGGACTTCCGCATCTTGAAAGCTAATCTAGGCGAGAACTCAAACCACCAAGGAGGTGGAAGATGTGACGGATGAAACATTCGTCACGATGTACCGTTTTACCCATGTTTATTTGGACCTGGCACAGACAGGAACTGAGAACAGTAGCCACAATGGTAATTCACCCATCCCAAGCCAAAGTAAAGTTTTGCCGGTTGGCTCTCCTCCAGTCAATGAATCCCAAGACCGGAGAACACAACCATAGCGGGCTGCCGCGTATAAATATTCGCACATATTAGAGAACATGGTATATTTGGTACATCCATCAACCGTTGAAAGGATACAACGCTAACCCGGTTTTAATTCTTCAGGTGGCCTATAAACCACCCCGGTCCCTGCCGAGTCTCGAGCAACTACGGAGTATTCAAACAAGTTCAAGACCCTGCTCAAGGGGTGGCTTCAACAAGCTTACATAGACAAGCCCAAGTAAGCCAAGACCTCGAAAATAAATCCCCGTAAACTCTAAATTAGATCCATATCCCCTCTTAGCACCAACCACGAACATCGTCGGGGTCTGCATAGCACGTTCCCACGCCATCCGCGCACTGGAAGCCTGACTTTGCGATTTCTTTGCACGCGGCCTCCCACTCCTTTCCGGCAATGTGCTCTTCTGCGGATTTTTGGACACACTATAAGGATCAGACGAGCACACTCGTAGATGGTGGTCGTACAAGTACTTACTCGTCCGGAAGGGCTATCGTAAGAGGCACCGCCCCACTGCCGAATTTATGATCAGTCTCGCATCATCTCTCAGGGTGTATGGCCACAAACCTCGTAACCGGCATTGCTATAAGTGGTGCATGCGTTTATTGTAACACGCCAGTTGTAGCTGTCACCGTTGTGACAAGTGCAGCTATCGTGAAGATCTGCCGCGCTGCGCCGATGTCAGCGTCTATCTTAGTTGACCGGGAGCTTCGCCTGCCTTACACGAGAACGAAGAGGGCAAAGCCGGAGATGATCTTGGCCAACATGCTGCTCATATGGGCTCTGTGCAATGACAGGATAAGACACAAAGGTTCTTAGACGAATGAAACGAGCGAATAAAGAAAATAAACGAATGTGTAGAGTGGGATATGAGAGCAAGTGCAAGTAGTAAGTGATCCGAAGAGGGCTTGAAGCCAATGCAACTTATATTCACGGCCAGGACGGCCAGGTCGGCTGGACCGGAGACATCTTGTGGCTAAGACTCAGCTATCCACTCACCAAGACGCTCATAACGTAGTCTTGCCAAGATGCTGCATGAGAGCCGGTGATTAATACGAGTGTCTGAAACGTGATGGAGATTGGCAAACAACCAGTTGAGCCCAGGAAAAATACAGCAGACACAACGAAGCCGGCGAACCCGATTGCAGAAGTATTGCAACTTGCAACTTAGACTTTGGGATTCCTGACTCGCCTCAAACAGTGCGGAGTCACGGACCAGGAGCTCGACTCAACACGAAGACCCGGAGCGTCTCGATTTAGAACAATTGGTCATCGTGAAACTCGGAGGAGGTTTTTGTCTCCATTCATTGTCGAGACGGGTCGCGCCACGCGACTAATTGCCGCAAGCGGCCCCAGTACGACGTTGACGTGCGTTTCATTCGGAGTGGTCACGACATGTTCCCCCTTCATTTTCGCAATGCGACTTCGATCAAGGTCCCACCTTGCCACGCGGGTACTCGAGCCCCCTTTCATCCGGCATCCATTCAGATGACATGAGGAATGACGATGTTTGGTTATTCTAAGCCCTGCCGTGGTTGGAGACGGGTTGGCTTCTCCAAACCCAAAGGTGATAAAAAGGCACTTCGCGCAACCTCAACTCAACCACCCATCCACAAGTTTCCCAACCCGACATTCGTTAGTCGTTTGCGCTTTGTCGCTCATTTTCCCACACTCGTTGGCTAAAGCCTTGTTTACTCGTTCACTATCTGCAACCAGCGCCGCCTCTGGCCGAGTTCCAACATCAAGATGATTCCTTCCTTCGCTCTCGCCGTCATCGGCCTCCTCTCTGTTTCCAACGCCACCTTCACCAAGCGCTCGCTTTCAGCCGACGACGTTCTCGTCTTGGCCAACGATGGTACTATTTCAACCATCAAGCTTGCCGATTTGGAGTCTCTCGACACCAGGCCTGCACCCCCCGCGGCCGTAAACAACCTCACAGTCTCTGGACGAACTATTCATCGCCGGGGCTGCGAAAAGAGCACTGAGCTCCAGGTTACGTCTGATGAGGAATTCCTCAACTGGGACGTTGCCATCTCGCCAGTCATCAGCAGCGTCGGGGGAAAAGGCACCCTCACTGTGTCATCGGGCTACTCAATCTCCAACTCCGTGTCCGTCGGCGCCTCGTACAGCGTCAGCTCTGTCGAGCAGATTCTTGGGCTGTCCCTCTCGGTCGAATACTCTGAGTCGTGGTCCACCTCCCAAGAACAGTCTTTGACATTCGAGGTCCCGGATGGGCACCATGGCATCATTGTCAGCCAGCCCTACGTGCGACGCGTGGAAGGATATGTTCTCGATGGGTGTACCGACAACTGGGACAAGACTAGTTACACATCGGACAGTTATGAGAGCCAGACCTACGGAGATCTCAGCTGGGTGAAGGGGCTTATTCGGCTGTGCAGCAGTGAGACTTATCCGATTCCCTACTGCAATGGAGAGGGGAGCCATAAGTAGATACATAGAATAGGGGAATAAGGAATGTTATTAAATTTTGGGGGAGTAAGGGCAATGAGGAGCCTTCAGGCATTAACTTAACGAGCCGGGCAGAATGACTGGATGACCACCGACGCGATGGTTGCATGCTGAGACCCGGATTGTCCTTCCCAGTTGGATATTACTAGAGTTAGAACTCGAACCTTTGGGCACTTGGAGATAACAGTGGTATTTTGAAAGCCACAAATTCAGAGTAAAATGAAGAATAGGCATTGAAGTTTGAACAGGGACCGCACATCAATTGTAGCTGCATGTATCGCCTTATAAATAAAGTCCCATCTTGAATATTGCAGCCAACATTCGCAAACAGCTCCGCTCAGTTATCATCATCGGAAAATAAAAGATCGTGTCTCCCCTGCATGGCTGAGACATTAGGTAGAGTCGCATCACCAAGCGGAGAGCTATTGGGTCACCGGGGAGCCTCTGGTAGTCTTCGGCCACTTGCTCGTTTTGGAAGGACTACAAAGTCTGTCCCTGGCTGTTGAAAGCATCATCTACCAGGCGAAAGTCGGTTGGCTGCAGGTTGGATATGACGTTGTTGAGGAATTTGGCCTGCAGTGCGCAGGGATAACCTGGATGAGCGGTTTGTTGTGAGAATACGAGGGCTGCGGAGCGAATTGTACTGATGATGGTCGAGTGCGCCTTTGTTACCATGACTTCGGGGGCCAAGTATAGCATCTATTGACTTACATGTAGTATTAGCAAGACGACTGTGATACAGACGTGAAGGAGCCTTGCCTTTACCAGGAATGCAACGCCATATGCCGTCATGACATGGATAGAGTCCTGGGCAAAGTAAAGCCGAGACGAGTACGTCGATATCAGCTGCAACATATCCATGGCATTCGAATAGGCAACCCACAACAGCTCCAAGCTCGGCTTCGAGTTGTGGCGCGACGAGGCAACGACATCGTGCAGCGGCAGCCAGAAGAGCTGCAGCTAGAGATGAGTGCCGTAGAAGTGGACGAGGAACGGGTGACATCTTTCCTTGTCGGCGGGAGCCTTAGCTTCGACGGCGCGGATTCAGCGATTATCTCCCGGTTGCAGTGATTGCCTCTTGGTTAGACTGCTCTCTTCACAATTGGAGTGCTTTCTTCCCGATTGCACTTCTTTCCTCTTAGTCACCATCGATTCCCTTCCAGTTGCACTGCTATCCTCCTAGTCGCACTGCCTGCTCCCCAATTGCACATGGTTTTCTCCTAATTGCGTCGCTTTCTTCTCGGTTGAGGCTACCACTTCCAATTTCCCCTGCTCTCAAAGTCTCAATCATGGCGGACGGTGTTTTTATCACTCTTGATGATCGCGCGGTTCCCTGGAGTGAGGCCCTGGATTATATATATGTGTATGCGCAAGAGGGAGAGAAAGAGATAGAGTTAAAGATTCCAGCCTTACATAGTAGCACGCGGTGGTAGAGCAGGACCACCCTGTCAGCGTAAGTACCTAATATATAATACGCGCTTTATAAGTCACACTGTCTCACGAAACAGATCGCAATTATGCCACCACGCCCGGATTCTCTTGCCATACATGTACACAGGGATTGTCGTTGCGCTTAATCCAAGCATAATTCCGCCAATACACTGGAACACGTGATTAGGTCCCCATTCTGTCAGCCAGTCATTAATAAAAACTATGGCTCAAGCGTTAGCTCAAAGGACACAATGCGGGTTTTTATATTTGGAGGACAAGGGCTCAACTTACACGACAAGCCGAAGAATAAAAAGTTCTTCACCGACATGGAGAGAACAAAGATATTCACATCCACATCGCGGTACGCATCGACGAGATACGCGCCAGTGGACGAACCGATAATTTGGGCGCTGACAAAAGCGAGCCCCCACACAAAGGAGATGAGGACCGGGCTCGCACCATCTTCCGCCAAATGGCCAAACAAGAAATAGCCCACTGTGCTGAATACCGGCGCAGCCAGGATGAGGAGTAGACGGAACTCAGGTTCGTAGATCCCCTTGTTCCGCTTGCTGATAGTCAGGACCATTTTATCAGAGACGGCGCCACACGCAAGGCTTGAGACAAGCCCTCCCACAATTGGTCCTACGTTCAAGTAGCCAAGTTGAGCCGCATTGAAGGCGTATGGGGGAGGTAAGAACATCTGGGCAAGGACGAAGCTGACGGTGACGTTCCAAAGCTGAGCGAATGCGACGATGGTGACGGCCCAAGTGACGACGGGGTTGGCGATCAAGTAGAATGGTCGGAGTATCATCTTGAGTAACGACCGTTCATCGTAGACCTTCGACCAAGGTTTCATTCGTTGAAGTACTGGATCTAGTTTCCTGGCTGTCTCACGGGGCAAAGAAATATTGTCCACTTGTTGGACTTCGACCTTGTCTTGGGAGTCCATGCTTCCTGGGATGGGTTCGAGGACGTCCGGATTTTCCTGTATCGGATCAGCACGGCCCAATTCAAAGACTTATCGACACTTACACCCTGTACTACAGGACTGCCCTCAGGGGAACCCTTGCGGTTATAGGTTGTTTCCCATGCGAAAAGGGCAACTCCTATACTTGCCACGCCGATGAAGATGGAGAGGAGGCCAAACGACCACCGCCAATCGAGAGACACCGCCGTTATGCCTGCGATCAGACTTGGGAGAAGGACCATTCCCGTAGCTGAACCGACGTAGAGGGCCATGCGTAAGCCCCTCTGGTGCACAAAGTAAAGATCGCCAACAGCAGAGAATGTGATGCTCTCGAAAGCTGCCGTTCCAAAGCCTTGAAGGAGTCGGCCACCGAGCAGGATATCGTATGTAGATGCCAAGGTGCACAAGATGGAGCCTCCGAGCAGGAAAACTACGGAACCAAGGTATAGGGGCCGTTTCCCATACTTCCATGACAGGGCCGAGACAATGGGAGCGATAGCCGCAACGACGGCGAGTTGATAACCTGTGAGGAGGGACACATCCTTGTAATCAACATGAAATTCTTGGAGAATGGGTATGGAAAGTGTGGCGACGAGCGGCCCAATTCTATCCAAGTTAGCTCCTTACAGACACGAGGTACTTGGAATCGATGCGCCCTGGAACCGTACCCGCCAACGCAAATGTTGGTGCAATAGCTTAGCAAGAGCAACATGAGGTCGCGCTGCCAGAGCGGCCAGTTGAGAGGGTCATTGGGATCATCAGATGGTTGAGGGACGAGAACAATGTCACCTCCAGCCTCAGACTGGGAGGCTCCGTCCCCAACGTCTTCCAATCTCGAGGTGCCAGAGACATCTGTAGTTCTGCCCTGGACTTCAAGGACTCCGAAAGCCATAATTTCGAGTAGAGTGTTGCTGTGTGTCTGATGAATTCTACTGTGAATTAGCTACTTCGAGGGGACTTCTTTCCATTCTTATCCCAATCCCACACCGGCAGTCGAGAATCTGGGGAGCATATAGACTAGCCACACCAAGTTAAAGTTTTGCGGGGGACGGGGGTGGCGGAGTTTGCGGGGGTGGACCCACCCAGCCACACTTCCCCCGCATTTCAGCGACCCGAGGCCAACTCGACGGTCTTGAGAACCTCAACCTTGCATCCGAGGCCCCTGAATCCTCCCACAGGAGCTACCTTGGGAACCTGTGCGTCAAGAGTGTCCGCCGTCTTCAGTCTCTGTGCGCCGGTTCGCGTCTCTCTCGGAAAACACAACACACAAGACTGTCCTCCCTGGTATGTGTGGCGGCGTGGTAAAAGGTTCTTCGAAGATGTCAAACGTGGCCTCTTTGTCCAGTCTCTCGACATCTGAACCGTTGATCCACTGACTGGGCCAGTCTGATTCAACATGAACCAGGGTCAACAAGTACAAGGGCGCAACCATCACTGCAAAACGTGTGACCGCGTATTCGCCCGCGCAGAACACCTCCGCCGTCACTGCCTCTCACGTTTGTCGCCCCCGCTTACCCGCTTATCCGCCTGTTTGTATTGGACTGATCTTGTGTATCAAACGATAGACGAAAATAAGAAACCAAACATATGTCGAGCGTGTGGCTCACGGTTCGGCCGTTCAGATGTACTGCGTCGCCACACCAGAAAATGCGTCCAGTATCAGCGAATGGCCCGGGCCGTCCAGGACACAGATTCTGAGCCGGAGCAAAGCGCCCACCGCCAACAGTTGCCGACATGGAAAGCGGTCCCGCTGGCCGACGCTTTGGAGCAAGTTCCCCCCTTGGTGCGTTGCTGGATAGGCGCCTTTGCTGATACTGGGACTGAGAGTAGTGCTGGGTCGCTGGATCACATACATGTTCTTGGACCAATAATGGATGCCCCGCAGCCGGCCGGCGAGTCCCAGCCCACAGACACTTCTGCCACCGCCAACCAAACCCTCCCAACCTCTTCCATGGCTGTTGCGGAAACCCCATCAGCCCCGACCACGGTGGAGGATTTCCTTGGTGCTGGCGACTTGGATGATTTGGGATTCCTGGAAGACTTTCTCCTACCAGACATCACCACGATTCCCGGGTACGAAACTTCGATGGCATATCCAGACGGGAATGTTCCTGGTTTCTCTGCCCGAGATATTTCTGAACCATGGCCTCACCCGGGCCTAACTCCCCCGGCGCCAATCCCAATGTCGACCTCGAATCCTCGCGAAAAGTTGAGCGACCCCTGTTACTTGCAGGTCCTCTCCACTAGCAACTACGAAGTTGAAGAGTTCCGGAAGCAGTTGTACTGTATTTGTCCGCATGATCTGCTCCAGACGTTTCCGTTTCCTAGGCGATCGCGAATCGTGCGGTGCATCCTGGCCTACTTCGATCACTTCGACCCGCACACGCCCATCATTCAGCATGCCAAGTTTAGTCTTTGCGGAACCCATCCTGCCTTGGTTTTGGTCATGTTGGCCATCGGAGCCATGTACCTTTCTGATCGAGACTTCTCCATTTCGGCATACGAGTTGGCCTGCAACTTGCTCAAGGCTCACCCCATTGACCAGAGGAAGCAGACTTCACCCCAGTACGAGTTTGCGCCTCTCCAAGCCACGTTGCTCTGCATTCAATTCGGCGTCTTCAATGGTCAGCCGAATTATTTGCAACGGTCCCAGCTGCAGTTTGCAGCCCTCTCCGAGGCGCTGAAACAAGGTGTGCACCTTTTGAACAAGGAGAAGATGGGGGTTGACCAGAGCTGGGCTCAATGGTCTTTTGTCGAGACGTTTAGTCGTTTGGCGGCTTGGACTTGTACTCTCAGCTCAATTCTGCTGGCAAGCGATCCAACATCTGCCTACACGGCACCCTATCAGTTGCGGGATGTACCACTACCTCTATGCGAGGAATTGTGGCGAGCTCGATCCGCGGCTCAGTGGGAAGCCGCCCCTGATACTGGAAAGCTGCATGGCGATTCGAGTCTGTCCAAGGTGGCCGAAACACTTCTCCGGGGCGGACCTATCCCGGAAAACTTGAGCTCCTTCGTCGTTTGGCCCTTGTGGGATGGGTACTGACATACATTTGCAACAAAGAACGACTGGCCATGTCCATTGGCCCTGTTGACTCTCTCGACAGTGATTTCAGGTTGAAGATGGACCGAGTACTCTCTGGGTGGGAAACGTACACTCGACATCGCATCAAAGCCGACCGGGCCGTTTACCGTATGAACGACCCGCTATTTACTGACTGCTTTCCTCTTTTGGCATCCTCGTACTATCACCTCTATTTGGGTGACGAACTGCGGGCATTGAAGGACAATGCAGCTGAGGACCGCCAGATACCAGCTGACATCGCCCACAAAGACTATCTGCCATCCGTTTCTTCTCTACATTTGGGACACAAAGCAATTCTATACGCAGCGAACTCATGGTTAGTGCGTGCCAAACAAGGATTGGGGCACTTCAACGACACGGCAGCCATAAACTACGGTGGCCATTATCTAATGACTGCTTACGAGACTGGTAAGAAACACACCACTACACATGCTTACTTTGACATGTCCAAGTTCATCTTGTCCACTGCTGAAAACGAAGGGCTAACGAGTCTTCTTTTCGCAGCGCTAATCCTGTCATGGTGGATATCAGTCAGTATCTGCCCAGATTCTCAAAATACTTGCCAAGGGGACGCTGCTGTTAAACCGATTAATGAGATCCTTTCCGAAGCTTTCGCCGAGGTCGAGGACCAAGGTATTCCGTGTGGAGAGAAATCGACTCGGGCGCTTGCCCCTCTCTTGTTCACTCGGCACTGCATGTCCCGGTCTGTTTATCCCTGTAAGCGTCACATCTTCAAGAAGGAGGTCGGAATAATCTAACGATCTAGTTTGCTTGAAATTGGAGCGTCAGCTTCGTCGCTTTGCCGAGTACGTTCGCCTCAACGCGGTCCCGAGTCAATAGGCAGCAAAGTGAGAGCCACTGATGGAATGCTCTACCACCATGCTGCAAACAATAGTGTCGGCATCACGGTTGAAGCTAGTAAATGGGATAAACTAGAGAATGATGGTCATTTAATTCTTTTGATTAAGTGCATACTTTCGTCTTTGAACACTTTCTTAGTTCTTGCTCACTCTCTTGGCTATTCTTATAGCCCCTCTGAAGGAATTATGGTCCCCCTTGCCTCCCCAAATCCAATCCGTTTGCCCCCTTTGCCCACAGCCCACCCGCTTAATATGACCTCATCATAGTCTTCCAGCCACATCATCTCACGGCCATTACTGAGCTTCAGTGGCTGCTTAGCCCCATCGTTTAATTCAAAAAGACAACCAAGAGTTGGGTTCCCAGCCGTATGTCCAGGTGATGAAACCGTGCCGGTGCCAAAGACATCTCCGACGGCAGCTCCACTGCCAGATGAGCTCATGTGGGCGAGCATTTGACCAGGCGTCCAGAACAGATCTCGCAGGTTAGACCTGCACACCGTTACGGGGGTTTCGTTGCGATGGGCGATTGAAGCTTGTAGTTCAATGTTCCAGGTAACTTTCTCATCTCGAGCCGCATGTTGGAGATGAACAGGATGCGACGGCATGAGCTCTCGGGACTTCTCGGACGTCATCTCGCATCGGGCTTCTACTAGAGCTTGAGTGAGTACTACCCAGTTGCTGATTGTCGTAGCTGTAGCCTTGCCATTGTATGGTCCCATTCCAGTCATCTCGGCGAATTGAATATCTCGGGCGGACCAGTCGTTCAAAAGGACAAACCCGAAAATCAGTTCGTTTGCCTGGTCTGCAGTGATGATCTGACCTCGAGGAATAGGCCCAGAGACGACGACTCCCATTTCCAACTCGAAGTCAAGCCGTGTGGAGGATGAGAAGTGGTATGTCGGCGACACTCCAGGACCACCTTGCCTGAGCATACCCTTGGGTCGCGAGATCGACTCTCCACTCAGAATGATTGAAGTTGTTCGGCCATTGTATGCGGTGGGGAATGCGAAGAACGAAGGCATGATGTTCCCTGTAATTCTGGTTCCCTGTACGGATTTCAAGCCTGTGATGAGTCCTGGTTCTTACAGGGATGTGAAAAGGCATACTTACATTCTCCATATGAGTCTCTGAGCACATAAAATCTGTGAAAGAATGCACATCCATGGGTAGATGCATCTTGACTTTGTCCTTGTGCACGAAAGCATTCTCATTGAGATATAAATCGGTGAAGAGGACCGAGTCTGGTTCCGATAGCAACTGGATGATCCGATCTCGAACAAACGAACGGACAGCGTAGGGCAAGGATGCAAGAAGGTTCAACTTTTCGCTGCACAGAGCTGACTTGATTGCTGGCAAGGCCATCGCATCTCCTCTGAAAAGGTGGTGCTCAGCCAAAAGTTTGATATCGACAACATAGTCTCCGACGATGGTTCCCACATGTGGGTTTGACTATGATTCATGTCTTTAATAAGGAAAAGATTAATATGGGAAGGAGGCAGTTCACTCACATTGTCATCGGTCGAGAATATCCCGAATGGTATATTCTCGATCGGAAACGGCGAGGTTGGGTCGACTGGAACTGGGTAATAAGGCATTGTCAACCGAGAGGATATGGATTGTTCGATAATGAGGCCCACGTATCGAAGGTATACATGGCTACTTTGGCATTTTGTATTCTGTAGCTACGTGGCAGTCATCTCGTCTCACTGCCACTCCTGGTGCCTGAGAAGTGCCCCCACCTTGGACTGGAAGATACCTACCTACGTAGTATGTGGAGGTGTACCAGATGATGTGGAGTGCAGATGCAAGTGGGAAGCAAGGTGGGCGAGTATTGTCTCTACTACCTAGGTAGGTACGTCTTCCTATTCGCTATATCGCGAATTAGCAAGTGAATCGGATAGGCTCATAGATCACTCCCCGTCCACCAACGTATGATCCAAACGACGAGAGTCTTGTTCCAGTTGCCCAAGCGCTTAAAGGAGACTCCAGACATTCATACGGTGACCTGCGGGGATTTGTAGACATCCGTTTGTAGCCTGAGTTGCAGTGCGACTGCGAACCTTCAAGCCTTGACACTCTTGCTAACTGAATTCGAACTAAATTCGCCGATACTCAGCTCCCATATTGCTACCCCATCCCACCCCCACCATCATGGCCCCCCGCAGCTCGGGACCTCCGGATCTTCATCAGTTCCCCTCAATGTGTTCATGCGCTCGGGGTTTATAGGTATTCGTATCAAACACCTCTGTCCAGCCACCAGACACCCCAGACCACTCTACGAAACAGCAAGCATACCCTCGCAAACGCAACCTGATTCTCCCTGTCAGCATTTGAACAACTTGAAGTATTTCAACATTACAATATG
This sequence comes from Thelonectria blattea, assembly GCA_024115155.1. Taxonomy (NCBI): domain Eukaryota; kingdom Fungi; phylum Ascomycota; class Sordariomycetes; order Hypocreales; family Nectriaceae; genus Thelonectria; species Thelonectria blattea. The sequence goes on from JAMQMW010000726.1 coordinate 15,067, forward strand.
ATGAACGCATATCGTTACTACGGCCCAGGAAGCGACCTCCAGCTCCAGCAGATGCCAGTGCCAACTCCTTCTGCCGGGGAGGTATTGATCGAAGTCAAGGCCTGCGGGCTATGCCATTCTGATTGTCACTTCATCGGTGGTTCCCAAGCGTCGGCTATCAAAAAGCGTCCAATTACCCTCGGCCATGAGGTGGCCGGTAACATCATCACCTTGGGGCAAGGTGTCGATAAGGATTGGGCCGGCAAACGGGTTGCCGTGGCCCTCGGCGGGCATCCCATTCGGACCCCTAACACAATTGGACTCCAAATCGATGGTGGATATGCTGAATTCGCCGTCGCCAAAGTCGAATCCCTGGTACACATCCCGGATGGAGTCAATTTCGAGCAAGCAGCTGTCGCCACAGACTGCCTGACCACAGCCTACCACGCGGTGCGAGGCGCGGGTGAAGTTGTTCCTGGCATGAACGTCGCCATTATTGGCCTTGGTGGACTGGGGTCCTCTGCTGTCCGAATTGCTGCTCTGCAGGGAGCGAATGTCTATGGCTTTGACATCGACACGCGGAGGTTCGACAGAGCACGCCAGTGGGGGGCGAAGGCTTGTTTTACTCATATCGACAAAGTGCCGGAGGTTGTCTTCGACGTCTTGGTGGACTTTGTTGGCAAGAGTTCTACCATGACGGCAGCATTAGGGGCCGTCAAGTTTCGTGGTAGAATTGTTATGGTCGGCTTGGGAGAACCAACTATTACGATTCCAACATTTGGCGTCATATGGAACAAGGTTGATGTAAGGGGCTGCTTGGGCGGAAGTATGGACGATTTGCGGAACGTGATGGAACTGATTGGAACTGGAGAGCTGGAGGTCGGCCTGGAAGAGGTCCCATTTAACCAGGTCAACGAGGGTCTGCATCGGCTGGAGGCTGGGGAGGTGCTTGGTAGGCTGTTCACGCGCCCGAGGAAGGTTGCTGACTAGATTCATCTGCATTCTGATTTGTTGAGTCCAATAGCACACACGGTAGATCGAAATACAGCCTCAGATTACATGTCCAACTGTTTGATGGAGAGCCCAAGCCGTAGAGCCCTTGATTTCTGCTACCCCACGAGGCGAAGGAAGCTCTGTCTATGGGGAAACTGACAGACTGGAAACCCCAGAGAGATGAGGATTTAATGGAATGTGCTGATGAAGGGAATGGGAACCGGCCCTACCCTATATCATCCTAATACGCCTCCTTTAGGTAATGATATTGTTGGGAGCATTCGAAGGAAAAATACTTTATCAAATTACACCTAGAAGGACTGTTAAATAGATCTGCCTAAGAAAATACTATCTTGTTGGCGATCTTCCCGAGACTGGAAATTTCCACCTCAACAACGTCCCCGTCCTTGAGAAATTGGTTATGAAAGAACCCAACACCCGATGGGGTTCCCGTCATAATCACTGTCCCGCTTCTCAAAGTCCTTCCACGGGAAAGATGGGAAATAATCTGCTTGACTGACCAGATCATATCTTTCGTGTTCGTAGTCTGTTTCACCTCCCCGTTCACTCTGGTGGTCAAGTCAAGACTCTGAGGGTCAAGAATATCTTTGGCGGATACAATCGCGGGGCCAATTGGGGCAAAGGCATCAAACGATTTCGAATATCCGTACTGGCCTCCGGCTGCATCCCGGAGCTGGAAGCTGCGGGCAGAGACATCATTCCCGACAGTGTAGCCAAGGACGTAGTCCAGCGCCTCGGACTCGGATACATTTGCGGCATCACGGCCAATAATCACGGTCAGTTCGCCTTCAAAGTCCATCATCGAATGAGCATCCGAATGAATTGGGATGTCATCCGACGGCCCTGCGAGGGTGTCAGGGGGCTTGCTGAAGATGACTGGATACTTTGGAACAGGCATCTCAAACGATTTGTTAGTCAGGGACTGTTACAGAGAACAGGTTCTACCTACATTGGCCTCGTTGGCATGTTGGTGATAATTGACTCCAACGCAGTGGACAATGTGTGTCCGTTCCAGAGGACACAGGAGCTAACGTAGAGTGAGCTAAACACGGCATTGACATTTCCGAAGTTCCGGGGCTAATAGTACCTTGTTGACTACCGTGGGCTCTGCGCCGGTACTTCGAAATCCTTCGGTGAGACTGCCGGAAAGCTTCGCCACTCTGAAGCCTTCCTCGGAGCTCTCGAGCAGATCGCCGTAATGGACGTTTCCGTCGTGTTCATATCGGACTAGTTTGTGAAAATCCATTGCATTTGTGACCTTTCTTGCCCACTGTGAGGACGAAATCTCAGACGTTGGAAATGCTTTGTAGCTACACGGCTTCACAAGTCGACCACACCCATACTTGAAGGTGATAAAGGGCCTTGGCTTGAGATGGATGGCACGGGATGGGGTATGTGGGGGTATGTGGGTGATGTGGGTGGTGTGGTGACATGGCGATGTGGGTGGGAAGGGTTGGACTCTCATGAGGGTTGATTGTACTAGACTAAAAGAAATCCCCTGGCTCAGAGTCAGAGAGCCATTAACATTGACCTTGTCGGTAAAATATTGCACTGAAAGGCTTTGATCCTAAGTTAATACTCGAAATCTGGAACCAAGGGACGCGAAGATGGATGCCAACACCGACAAACAAACCCTGCAGTCAATGGAAACGTCGTTCCATGCCGCCTGTAACAAAGAAAGTATTCCAGGAGCCGTGCTTGTGGCTGCAAACAGCGCCGAAACCTTCAACTATGCCAACGCCTTCGGTTTCCGCTCGCTCCATGGCGATCCGAAGCCTAGCTGCGAACTAGACACCGTCATGGCCTTGTTCAGCGCCACAAAGCTCGTCACGACCATTGCTGTCCTGCAACTCGTAGAGCGTGGCCTCATCAGCCTGGACAGCGACACTGCCGACTTGCTGCCGGAACTCGCCCGCCTGCCAGTCCTGAAGGGAATGGTGGGCGGAAAACCCCAGCTGCGAGACCGCCACAATCCAATAACCCTACGGTATTCTCCCTAGATCTCATACCCATATTGACTCGACTTGCTGTCCGATCGCTGGCTAACTAGGTACTCTCCAGACACCTCCTCACTCACTCCTCCGGTCTGGCGTATTCCTTCATGTCTCCGCTCTTGGGCCAGTATTTGGAGTCCGTTGGGAAACCTGGGTTTTCCCCTCCACGCACCGTGGTCGAAAGTTATAGCGTCCCATTGCTGTTTGACCCTGGAACCTCCTGGACTTACAGCACGGGCCTGGACTGGGCTGGGCTTCTCATCAGTCGCCTCGTGAAGGTGCCTCTTGAAGATTGGTACCAATCGAACATCATGGCTCCCCTGGGCATCAAGGACATCACGTTCTGGCCAGATCGGCGCCCGGAGTTAAATAGTCGTCGTGCTGGATTGTCCGTCCGGCACCAGTCTCCGGACAAGGATACGGCCAAGGCCGTTCCTTACAAGGGTCCAAACATGCTGATGGCCGCGCAGGAGGAGTTCGGTGGCCAAGGCCTTTACGCCTCCATGCCGTCATACCTGAGGATCCTCAAGAGTATCCTAGTAGACGACGGGCGACTTTTGAAAAAGGAAACAACTGCAATGATGTTCACTCCTCAGCTTACGGAAGAGAGCCGAGAGGCCCTTCAAGCCGTGTATCGGAGCCAACCGTCCACAGGTCCTTGCAGTATTGGACATTTCCCGCCTGATGTCCGGTATGACTGGGGCCTGGGTGGCTTGTTGACCATGGAGGATACCGATTGGAGGAGGAAAGGATGTATGAATTGGTCGGGAATGCCGAATCTGCTATGGGTGAGATACCTTCCAGCCGATTGCCTCACAGTTCAGATACTGACGTGCATGTTCTCTCAACTAGTTCCTCGATCGAGAAGCTGGCGTTTGTGGTGCCTATGGGGGACAGCTGATGCCAGCTGGTGATGCACAAGTCAAGGAAATGATAACATTGTTCGAGAAGACCATGTATGGATTAGGAGGCAGCAGGCCATCGCTTTAATCAAACTGTGATTTTTTCTCTTCTCCATTGTCCACGTGAATTTGAAGAGAGTTGCGGGCTTGGGTCAGCAAAATTATCCTTCAATCGTCCCCGCGAGCTGCTCGGTTGCATTTAATTCAACATCGTATGCCTTCGAAGCCCTCGTAATTCAAGGAATGCATTCAGGGGCCTCCGTTTGCTCTCCGGGATGGAAGCATGTAGAGTAGTTTTATTGCTTTTGGTACCCGGAGATGGCTTGATAGTGAAATTGGGACGGGGTGAGTGCCAGGAGGGCCGACATGTCCCCTCTGGACCACGCCTTAAATGTGTAGTACATGCAGAAACCTCTCGGTTCAATGCCTCATATCATTCAAGAAACTTCATCATCCTATAACCTAGAACCGTTTCATATCTTCCAGCAGATATGCGGCGCTATCGTCGCAGTACTCTACAGGATCCCGCAGGTAGTATTTCTAGCTAGAACATTCAACAATCTGGCCCGTGATATCCTCGTCCAAGATCTTATCCAGTGCGTCGAGGATAACATCCATGGTGGTGAAATGGTGAACAGGAACAACTCCCTTGAGAACCGGACTGATGTCGGTATTGACCGGGCCGGGGCTGATGGCATTGAGTGTGATCAATTCGTTCTTCTTGAGTTTATCAGAAGCGGCTCGGACCAGCCCTACAACCTATCTCTCCGTTAACGCAGGGGTCTAGGATAGCTTTTCGGCGGGAAGACATACCCCATGCTTCGCGGCGCTATAGAACGGCGCAACTGGAAATTTGTAGATGCCGGCCATGCTATTAGTCGCAATCATCTTACCGATGGTTCCGTCGGTACTAGTTTTCTTTCTGTAGTACCGGAATAGTCGCAGTCCATATAGGACGGAGTTGAGGTCAACCTCTAGTACTCTCAGATCCGGCTTAATGGGTTCGCCAGTATCTTCTGGCAAGGTGTAAAACGGCTGGCGTTCCTCGATACCAGCGTTGGCGATGAAAAGGTCGACATGGCCGGCCCACTCATACGCTGCCTTGAACAGGGCGACTTGGGAAGACCAGTCGGCGACGTTACAAGAGACAAACAGAGTGTTGGTGCCAAGCTCCTTCTGCAACTCCGTGCCCCGCTCCGAGTTGATATCGGCCAACAAAACCCGGTAACCACGATCGAGAAGGCGTTTGGTGTATGCAAGGCCGATGCCTCCGGCGGCGCCCGTAACTATCGCAGTTGGAGAGGGTACCATGTTGGATGTGCTTGCGGGCGGTTGTGATTGACGAGGAGATTATGTGTTTGGGTGCAGATTGATGTGGGTTGCTTTGGTGGTTTCAAGAGACATTCATATCCTTCGTTAGAATTCATGTTCCTAAAGGAACTCTTGAGATGGTGTGGCACTTACTCGATGCTTCAGTAACCCACACACTCAACCCCCCACACAATCATCCACACAACCATCCACATCCTACCCCCACTCGACATCAACTTCACCCACCCGCCACTCCCTCCCCCCGCTTCCATCTCTTAGCTGCCTGAGACCTCGTGTGGTCGCGAGATTCTCTCCCAGAGTGTCCGGATGAGAGACTTATAACTCATTGTACGGTAGGTAGAAGACTATGCACCACCTCGGCATCACTTATTCATTGTTCTCTCCATCTTGGTCTGAACGCATCCACGCAAGCAGAATGTCTACCATTGAAGCTGGAGAAGGCCGGGTCATGCGCCCAATGTCATTTGCACATGTCTTCCTTCGCACCAATCGGTTCCGGGAGATGGTGGCATGGTACAAGACAGTCCTCGGTGCAGAAACACGTTTCGAGACAGAGCGCATTGCTTTCCTCTGCTTCGACGAGGAGCACCATCGCATTGCCATCTGTGCATTGCCCGGAACCGGTGACAAAATCAAGACCAGCGCGGGGCTCGATCACATGGCATTTGGCTTCAGTACTCTCGATGACCTGGCTCAAGCCTACCAGCAACGAAAGGAGCTCGGAATCGTCCCCTCGTGGTGTGTCAACCACGGCATCACAACCTCGATCTACTATACCGACCCAGACGGCAATCAAATCGAAACACAGGTCGACGCCTTCGACAACAATGATGATGCTACGGCTTACATGATGTCGGCGGAATTCAAGGCGAATCCTGTTGGCACCGAGTTCGATCCCGACGATTTGATCCGGCGGTTGAAGTCTGGAGAGGATCACGCGTCCATCAAGAAGCGCCGTGGGCCCCCTGCTAAGCCAACTATGGATTAAATATACTCTCTTGGGATGTGTAGGGTGTATCCGCTGGGTTATTGGGACTATTATATTGTTGGTGCTGGAAACATGAATTCGGCCCCAGGGTAATAGCTTCCTGACTGACTACGCATCGGTGTACTAGCAGAGCATGTAGAACGAAATCACTTATGTGTTGACATTAAAGAAAGTCCTGCGATAATATTCCTTGTTCTCCGTGATTCCGTTTCTCATTGTTCGACTGCCTGTGGCGGAATTACTCAACACTCACGAACAGTCAGGACAACGCCCCAACGCCCCGATCTTTATTGCTCGCCATCTGTCTCAGAGGAACTTGGTTCGACAAGTTGGCTGGGAACTTGATAGACTTGCAAGAGAGGAGTTCATAGAGAATTACAACGACGCCCAGTTTCCATCTTCTATAAAATGTCCACCAGTCTGGTAATATCTCCCGTTCTCGCGCCGAACTGACGAGCTACAGCGAGGCCCAGGTCCTCGGCGAACTGTGCCTGCTCCCTCGTTGCCCCGTGACGTAGAAGTCCTCTCAAATGCCAGAGCGCCTGCTCGGGAGAGTTGTTGCATATCAACAGCGCCGTGGTGCACATCTGCGTCTCGATGTTGGACAGGATGGCATCCTCGCTTATCCACAGCTCGTAGTTTGTCTTGACATTCAGAAGGTCTATCAATGCAATTAGCTGTGATCTAGACTTGGAAGATCTCTCAACTGAAGGCTGGCGGCACTCACAATGATCCGGGTGGTATTTCAGGACCCGATCTCGCTGTTGCTGTGCCGCCTCAGGGCCCCAGAGCACGTCAAAGTACCGTTTGGCTTTTTCGGCTCTCACTCGATCGTAATCCTTCGACTTCATCTGTTCCGCCCTACACCAGTATTATACCACTATCACGTTATCCGTAGATCAAGGGTCGTTTACCTGGGGGAATACAGATCGATTTCAGTCTCTGGCAGCGATCGAAATAATGGACCAAGCCCTTGAGCAGCACGCGGGACCCCAAAGAGGATGGAGCCTTTCAGGATCGCTTCCTTGATCCTCCTCTGAACAATCATTCTCTCCTCCAAGGAGAGGCATTCAGTTGCCATGCGGTACAGCTCAGCCACCTGGTCTCCGGCACACGCTGCCGTCAGCGCAGCAGCCTTCTCATGTTTGTTAGTATTCTTCGACAGCGTTAGACTGAAGTGAACAGACCGCAACAATATACCATTGAGCCTTGAGCGCGTCGCTCTGGCCCTCGCGGGCCCGAAACTCGGCCAGGAATTCCAGTGTTGCCATGGGTAATGAGGCGAGCTCCTTCAGCCGCAGTAACTTGATTGCAAGATAGTCTGATACTTGAGAAGTGTCGCTCACCAGGACCAGAAGAGCTCTGTGAACACAACTAGGTTTTGACGAACATGGCCGAGTCCCCGGCTCCAACATGCCATGGATAATTAGCTTATTGCCTTGGGCGGTGTACGGGACCTGAAGCCTCCACGCAAAGAACTGCATGTGGGGGTTTGGACTCGGGGAGTCGGGGATGGATGCCATCTCATCTCATCCCACATACCCCCACAGTGCAGTGGTGCGAGCACGTTGAAGGACGACACCAGCCGAGGGAAGGTAAAGTATACGTACCAGAGCCTCTACATCATTGTACGGGATCAATAATTATGATATCAACCGGCTGCATGAAGGCGACTTTATCAGGTCTATCCTAATCAGTGAACCCTTCAGCCGAAACAATTTGTCGAATCCAGTCAACCAGCCATATCCCCAATTCTGATCAACATGTGGTGTCTTCCAAACCTCCCTTGCGAGCTCCCCAAGGCCGCAATTCCCGATTTCGTCGATCTCGCCTCTTTGGCTGAGCATTTCCGGGTGTTGCTTGGTGACCTCCAGGAGCAACACTTCACTGGAAGTGCCATCTGGAGAGATCTGTTTGCCATGACTGGAACGACGCGAACCTTTTATACACCCAAGTCAATTACAGCAGCATGGCAGGAGACCGCTTCGAGCCATGCCCCCGCGAAGTTCGTCATCGAGGAGGAGCCACACATCGTCAAGGCCGGGCAGGCGGCTTGGGTGCACATCAGCTTCTCGTTCGAGACAACCGGGACTCCTGCCACCACTTGCTATGGGTACATGTCTGTTATCCCCGACCAGAATGGCAAGTGGAAGATTTGGATTCTTCGCACTATTCTTGAGCAACTCACGTCTCAGCCGAATGTGGACACTCTGCAACCTGCCAACGAGACGCAAGCGACTGCGAATCATACCTCCATCACGAACGGAACTACCAACGGTCACACTGGTGGCCACAAGGAGAGCTCCGGCAAGGATGGTCATGTTGAATGTGCCATTATCGGCGGCGGACAAGCGGGCCTGAGCATTGGTGGACGTCTCAAGGCTTTGGGGGTATCGTACGTCATACTGGAGAAGCATGAGAATGTTGGAGACAACTGGAAGACAAGATATGACTCTACCAGATGTCAGTTCCCCTATGCCATCCTGCTTTCGAAGTTCTTTCGCTAACCTTGAGAAAGTGCACACGGTCCGGGAGTTTGGTAAGATATCCCCGAGAACATGAAGCAACTTACGTTTGTACCTCAGTTTCTAATTCTTCTAGCTCATCTTCCCTTTGAACGAACCTTTCCTGCTTCCTATCAGGAATTCCTTACCAAGGATGACCTGGCTTCGGGATATCGTAAGTGGGCGGCCAAATACGACATTGTGAGTACACCGCTACAGAGGCATGCTCGTAACTGACACCAATGTCAGAACGTATGGCTGTCCACTACGGTCACTTCGGGGTTGTGGAATGCAGGAGAGAACATTTGGGTTCTGGACCTACTCCGCAACGGCGAGAAGGCGTCTCTAACCGCCTCTTACGTTGTGTTTGCTGTCGGCGGCACCTCTCAGTTTCCTGTGGCACCAGTGTACGAAAACAAGGTCAGCAGCCTTTCCCTTTTTCGTTTGTGGCTAGTCCGTAAATTTCTAACAAGAGTTGTTATAGGATGTCTTCCGTGGTATCACTCTCCACTCGGGCGAATACAAATCCTCGAATGGCTGGAAGGGAAAACATGGAGTGGTTGTTGGTACTGCCAACACCGGTTCGCGCACATTTCTCTTCGTTGCCTAGCAGAGTGCTGACGTTCGCAGCTCACGACGTGGCGGACGATATGCTCGGGGCAGGCCTGGCATCTGTAACAATGGTTCAAAGATCCAAGACATGTCGGTGACATCGGCCACCTTGAAAGGCATGTTAATGGGCTAACAGGTCTGCGACAGATGTCGTGCCAATTGAGCACTACCGAGAAACTCATGACAGTATGGCCGGCTGAAACCTTATGTAGCGATTCTGCAGCTGACATGTCTCAGGGGTATACAAAGAGTCTGTGCCAACCACGGTGGCCGACCGATCGTTCTTCTCGGGACCAGCCGCTCTTGGCCGGATTATGGCGTCACTTTCCCTTCATGCCAAAGCCAGGAAGGAGCCTGAAAGGTTTGATGCTCTGGAGAAGGCAGGATTCCTGCTCGATCGCGACGGCGACATCTCCTACTACCTCAACGAACGGTTTGGGGGCCACTACATGGACGTGGGAACCTCTGCCAAGATTTCGAGCGGATTGGTAATTTTTGTCCTGCCCAAGCGGCTCTTTCCCCGCATTCTAGGGCAAGTCAAGACTAATTCTCATGCTTTCAGATCAAGATGAAATCGGATTCGCTCCCCATTCGTTACGTTGAAGACGGCTTAGTGTGCGCCAACGGCGACCATGTCCGAGCCGATGTGGTCGTGTTTGCCACTGGGTTCGTAGGGAACTTGAGGATAGTCGTGAAGGAACTGTTTGGTGCCGAAGTTGCCTCGCAAATCGATGACTTCTGGCAGTTGGATGAAGAGGGAGAGCTGAAGGGAGCTTTCAAATTCTGCGGGCGTAAGTTTCCTTCTTGCAGGCCGAATGTCTGACCGATTGTTTCTAACGCGGATATCCCAGATCCTGCCTTTTGGTATCACGGGGGTGCTGTTGGCCAGGCACGATACATGTCTCGCTTCATTGCTCTTCAAATCAAGGCGAAGCAGCTTGGTACGCCTCTTCAGCGCTACACTGCGACTCCTACCCGGAGCACTGTCTCGAAGTAACGTCCATAAAGGCAAATAGACAACACACATCAATAGAGGGTTACATGCGTTTACAAGTAATATTTACTCTATGTTAGCAGTAGGCTAGCGGTTTCAGTTTTATGTGAAGGTTAAGCTGTACACTAGTTAATAACTATTAGTGAGGATATTGCTTAATGAAATTACATATGTATAAATGAATTTAAGTATATAGTAAGAAGTAAACGTAAAAAATAACTCTTTATGTAAATTTATATGCAATATTTTGTTGAAGAAACTATGTCTCTCTATTAACTAACCTTTTAAAGGAATCCTAAGGACAACTAAAAATCCTATCGAAAACAATAGCAGCATCCTCCACTAACTCTGGACCCATAGACCTCCAGAGAACAATGTTATCTGGGCGCACCAAGATAGCGCCGCCGCTCTTTATTTCCTTGGACTGCGACCACCGCAATTCAGTATCGCAGTACTCATCCTCCCGTTCCCGCGTCAACGGCTCGACAATCTGGGCCATTTTCAAGGTGATCGATCTAGATGTTGCTGCCTTGCGGAGCGAGTCAATCCAGGCTGACCCTTCTCGGTCCGTAATGAGGAGGAAATCGCCGTGCGGACCAACCAGGTCGTGAGTCGACACGACTTTTCCGCCGCACTCCAGTCAAGCGTGAGGTAAAAGGTGACCAGGGCGCGTGGACGGCGTGTAAACCTGATGCCGGGGATCAGACGCAACCAGGGGGGCGCCATCCGGAAAAAAGGCGCCTCCTGTAGGGTAGGCAAAGCCAAGGTCCATTTCATGGGCGCCAAACTCTATGGCCTGGCCATCAATAATGTATTGGAGCTGCGCTCGGGTTGCTCGTCCGATTTCCGAGTCATCATCCAAGAGATGGCCGAGACGGGCTTTGTTGGCTGCTTCCTGGCCATCCTCCAAGCCGATTGCTGTGGCGATGAGTGCGTGACACTTTGAGGTGAAGAAAGCCCAGTCACAATTTCTCTTTCCGATGGGCAGGCGTTCGAGCTCGTAGCTGTCGAGGAGGCGTTGGTCCGACTTCCCTTGCAGCGTGTAGGCGAGTTTCCAGGCCAAATTGTGAGCATCCTGGACAGCAGTGTTGAGTCCCAAACCGGTTGTGGGTGGATGGCGATGTGCGGAGTCTCCGCCGATAAAGACGCATCCCTGGCGGTACTTATCGGCTAAAACACGCTCCAAAGCCCAGTTGCTGAAGCTCAGGACTTTGATTTGGAGATCGGGCAACTTCAGCAACTTCCGGATGCGGTCTTCAACTCCCTCTCTTGGGACTACAGGGTCGTCGAAGGCGATACTGAAGTGGATCTGCCATTCTTCCGAGTGTCGTCCCCAAGTCGGCCCCAGGGGAAGGAGAGAGCCACTCCGCATTCCTAGGCCATAGTCAGGATTGGCAAAGTGGACGATTCCGGTGCGGCCGTCCCAGTACGACGACAAATCAGCATTGAAGTGCACCGAGACGATTCTCCGAAGTCCCGTGGGACCCTGCATCTTGATCCCCAGCTGCGGGCCGACCGTTTTGCCCCCGTCAGCGCCGACGAGGTATCGAGCTCTAACAGTGGTCTCGAGTCCATTTTCGTCCTTGATGTGGACGAGGACATGGTCACCAGCATCCGCAAAGCCCGTGACGTTGTGGTTGAAGTGTATGCTGCCCGGGTTTCTTTCTTCTGCTGTCGCTCGGAGAATGGGCTCCAGGCGAAGCAGAGGCAAGTTGGTGGGAAGGTGGGGAGCAGACTGCCTGTCGAACGATTAGCCTTATACAAATGAAGGCACCGAGAAGCTCACTCGTAAGTGTTCCTTTTGACACTGCCCATTCTACAGCCCCACGTGTCGATGCGCCCCAACACCTTTCTGTCCAGGGGGCCATCCCCCCCGAGCGAAGTTTGCCACATGACTTGGCTCATTTGGCTGGGAGGCGTGCCTTGGGCGATCACGTCAGTTGCGAACCCATGTTGACGAAAGATTTCCATGGTTCGTTGGTTGATGACGTGCGCTTTCGGCAATATTGAGGTCCCCGGATGGCGTTCATAGAGGACATGGTGGATGCCCAAGTCGGAAAGGAATATGGACAAGCTGAGTCCACAAGCTAATTAAGACGGTGTCAGATCTTTCCGGGGTGGAGGAAAGGAATTCTATACTTACATCCTCCCCCAACTATGACCACTGGTACTTCGACAGGGTTTCCCATGGTTGATTTGTTCAAGAGGTGAATGAGTTTTGCGTAAGGGACAGAGTCATGGATAACAGAGCTGATATGAGAATCTTCAACTTTGATACCAGTGCTAAGGAGGTTGACCAAGTCGGTAGCTTATTGGAATATAACCATGGGGAAACGGACTGGACGTCTAAGAGAGTCAAAAAGATGGGCTGACATGATCTCAAGCCATGATCTCAAACGGTCAAGTGCCATGTTGACCTGCGGGTGGTTCCGCATCCCCGCCTCCACGCCGTGACGGACCAATGTGGGGGATGCGGGGTGGCTAGTGCGGGGGTGGCTGACGAGAGGGTGGCTGATGGAGGGTGGCATGTGGCTAAGAACCCCACATGAATGTGTGCCACCAACGCCAGCTCCGAACTTACATTCACGTCTTCGTAGTTCAAGTTTGTCGGCCAGTCCACGACTCCTCATTGCTTTTGATCATTTCTAACTCCATCTTTTCGTCTTACCGTAACGCAATCTACATGGCGCTCTTCAATTCCTTGACCGCTTTGCTGGGTGTGGTCATCCTCATCCTCGTCAGGAAGGCAGTGGCCCGGTACCGATTCAACTCCAAGTACAAACTCCCACCAGCGATTCCTGGTTGGCCCATCATTGGGAATACACTCGATGTGCCCTTCCCAGGCGGAGTATGGGCCACCAAAATGGCCAAGAAGCATGGAGAAATGTACGCAAGACTCCTTATTCTCTTAACCCCTCTAACTTGCTTGGGCCCGTAGGTTCACGTGCCATCTTGGGGGCAAGACAATGGTTTTCCTGAATTCGGCCCGTGTGGTATCGGATCTTCTCGAAAAAAGGGCCGCCATCTACTCGTCGCGTCCCTACCGACCCATGGCACAGGATATCGCTTCTGGAGGTGCCCGCATGTTGCTCATGGGACATACCGATCGATGGCGCGGCCAGCGTAAGATCATGCACGCAATCTTGAACGGCCAGCAAGCCGAGTCCAAGTTCGTTCCGTTCCAAGAGCTCGAGGTCAGGCAGCTGGTGTGGGACTATCTTCACATGCCAGACAAGTTTTACAACGCAAACCAGCGTTTCTCTAATTCGGTCATCATGAGCGTTATTTTTGGACGGAGAGCCATGTTGGGCGACGAACAGCTAACCAAGATGCTCAACCTGATGGCTGAATTTGGTCAACTTTTGTTCAGCCCTGTGAAGAACATTTGCGACTTATTCACCTGGCTGACCTATCTCCCGAAGCCCTCGCAGTGGTGGCGGCCCGCTGGAGAAGATTTACTGCAGCGTACACTCGCATAAGTTGTGCAAGTCGCTAGATGAAACCCTTGCTAACCATGCCGTCAGCATTTATCGACACGAGGTTGAGGTCCTATCGGATAAGATCAACAACGGTACTGCCCAGCCGTGTTTTGCCACGGCGCTGCTCGAAGGGACCTCGAAGAAGGAATTCAACCTCACCGAGACTGAGAAACTGATGATATTCAGTACACTCCTCGAGGCTGGGAGTGATACCTCTCGCACTGCCATTACGCAAATGGTAGCTGGAGCCGCCGCGTTCCCAGAGTGGGCCGCCAAGGCGAGGGCTCATCTGGATGAAGTGTGTGGCCATGATGCAGAACGACTTCCGTGCTTCGAGGACCGGGACAAGCTGCCCTACATTTCCGCTGTGGTGAAAGAAGCTCTTCGGTGGCGGCCCTTTATCCAAACGGGTGTTCCGCACATGCTGACTCAGGACGATGCCTACGAGAATTACCGATTCCCTGCGGGAACTCTGTTCACCTGGAATGCTTATGCTCTTGCTTTAAATGAGGATGATTACCCGGATGCTATGAGGTTCAAGCCGGAGCGTTTCATGGACAAGGATCTCAAAAGTCCACTCAAGGGTCATTGGTCATTTGGTACAGGTATCATGATTTTCCCCATGCCCATCTGCGAGAATGGCATTAACCTCTCTGCACAGGCCGGCGAGTGTGCGTGGGGTACAACGTTGGATTCAACAATGTCTGGATTGCAGCTGCTTGTCTGCTCTATTGTTTTGAATTCGAAGAAGATGAAGTACGTTTCCAATCACGCCTTGTATCGGCTGACACTGATCATGAATACGCGCAGGAACATCCAATCGACACCTTGAACTCCAACTGGGACTCGGTCGAGGTGCCCCCGTTTGCAGTTAAAATCAGACCGCGGAGCCAAGCCCATGCCGCTCTCATCGAACAAGTCGGGATTGAAGCCATCAACGCTAACTAGAAGCAAAAAGTATCATGTTGATGGTGGTGCTTTCCCCGGTGACTCTATCATAGGAACTCTTCTTCAGTAGGTAGCAGAAAATACAACGAACCGAGTCACGCCACCTACCCTGGACTTAGTGGGTTGGGAAAGGGCGGCGAAGGTGTCTATCGCCTGCTAGATTCTGGAGGATGTATCGGCCTCTTAATTAAGCATTATGTCGATACGAAATAAATTCCTTGGTGCCTGTGAAGACCCACACCTTGATTCTATGATAATTTGGCTGATCCCGAGTGGCACACGTAAACTGGATCGCATAAGGCATATCTTGCCACATGCAGATACTCCGGAGATCGGGACGTTATCACTAGGTAGTTACTCGTCACATACAGTAATAATCAAGATGCTTCTCACAAGATCCAATAGACCCAAGATGTAATAGTTGATCAAGCCAAAAAGGTCCAGCTTGCAGCGGTTCAGACCGGCAGCTTGGAAGCGGACATCCAGCCGGAGGTTCCTGCCCGTCCTCCATGTTTCCCAAAAAGAAACTTTCTTCCAAATAACATCCCTGACAGCCCCGTCCATCAGATGAAAAAGCCAGCCAGCCAGCCCTTCGTGCCTCACTGGATGGAAAAATCAAGAACTAAAACGCCGATGCGGGGGTCTTGTGGGTGCGGCAGGTGCGGGAAGCTTAGTTCTAGGTTTTCAATGCGGGGGTGGGGCACGTTTTGTGAAATGCGGAGATGATGGTGTCTTGGATTGAGGACGCCGAGGAGGCTCGTTCCCAATAGTTCCTTACTTTCTTCGCCAAGTGTTGCCCCCTATTTGTAGTCGAGTCAAGACGGCCATGGAGATTTCCGAAAGGACATATCACTTGGGGCGCCACCCCCGCTGGGGTGTTTGGGTTTTAGAGCTGGTCAGTTAACCAGACGCAGTCTTGCGTTTTCCATCCGTACGTAGGTAGTATATGAATATGGGATTCCCTTCCCCATCCCTCTTCAATGACGCGCTTCCCACGTTTGAACTTTTGTTGATACCATCGTTTTTTCGCGAGTCCCTGATAAATGACATCCTGCTGAGCCAGACATCTTATCCCTCGGGCTTGGCTGGGCGCCTTGAAGCATTCCACCGTCAAAAGAACCACGACGACATCGACGGCGACTCAAAAATGGGCCCATCCGGAGGATCTGGTAAGCCCATCGGGTCCCGGGGCCATGTGTTGCGTGATCTCAACATTGCCCTCATCGCCATCTCCACCACCCTAATGACTCTACGACTGTACGTCCGTAAATGGATGACCAAGGTAATGGGACTGGACGATTTTTTGGCTATTGTCGCCCTTGTAAGTGGATGCTCCAGAATATTAGCGTCTCGGGCCGGTTGGAACCTGATAATTCCTCGCCAGGGCTTCGCTACTACCTTGTCAGCCTTGGAAATCATCGAAGTCTACCATGGGTCAGGCACGCAGATGGACCAGCTATCCGACGAGCAGATCGCTGCCTTCTTTTCGGTACTAGAAACCCATCGGGTTTGTGATTTCATGCACTATTGGCTAATGCGAGACTGGATTTAGATATTGCCCATTGCTGAGCTCGTTTTTATCCTTGGCTGTGGTGCTGTTCGGTTATCCATCCGAGCATTCCTGCCTCGTCTGAGCAGAGATCGTAAGTATTCTTTGAAACCAGAATGTGCTGTTTTTATAGAACAAGCTAACACATATAACGAGGAATGTATATGCAATGTATCTGGGTTGTGGGCTTCATTAATATTGCCATCACCTTGACTGCATTCTTCTTCATGTTATTCAAATGCCAGCCCATTACGGATGTCTTTAAAGCCCCTCACCCTGACCGCCATTGCGTTAGTAAAGACGCAGAGGAGGGTTTGATGCGGTCGCACTCTATTGTGGGCATCTGTGTTGATCTGGCTCTCTTGGGCCTCCCCGTTTGGGTCATTTGTCACAACATGACCTTTGGCCCCAAGGCAATCAAGGTTATCATCGTCTTCTGTATTAGCCTGTTTGCTGTTATTACGGGAGTCGTCCGCTTGGGTTTCATGATTACCACCGACTTTACTACCGACATGTTCGTCGCTCCCCCTCGCCTGTTTACTAGACTGGACTGATGAGCTAGTGCCAGTGAACGAGTCAACGCATAAAGGGGGAGCCCTCGAGGGTAAGACTATAGGGTGGAATGCTATTTAGGCGAACAATAAGCTAGGTACCTTACCTATTTAAATTTAAGAATATGAGATTTTAACCGTCAGGAAGATAATAAGAGTGTTTAAGGAGCCGTCACTAAAAGAGACCGAAATTATAGTACAGTGTACTACAGTCGAGCATATAAACAGATCAATTAAATCAACTATTGCCAAACTTCAAGTCCCACCGCGACTCTTCCACACTTCAAGTCTGCTACTCCATGTCCCCTTTACTAGTTATCGCCGCTCTGATCCTGATTCTGATCCTGATTCTGGTCATCGGTGGTAGAATCGTCGTACTTAATCGCCATGTACTTGCCAGGATAGTACTTGGCAACCCACATCTCGGCCAGCATGTCCTTGGTGATGTCCTTGAGGTAGTAGTTGACGGGAATGCCAGCGGTGCCCTCGGCCGCCTTCTTGAGGTAGTCGTCGAGGGCCGTCATCATGGAGTTGATATCGAGGATCTTGTTGGCGCCGTCATCAATGTCGGCGAGAGCCGAAAGGGCCGCCTTGATGTCACCCGACTTCATGGCCACCATCTGCTGGCCGGTACGCGAAGCCTCGGCCGACTGCTGCACGGAGCCCTGATCGGCCGTGGTCGCGTTGTGGATGGTGGCAATGGCCTCGAGGTTGGACTTGGGGTCGAAGTTGGCAAACTTCTCGACGCCCAGCTTCACCTCGCTGGCCACCACCGAGGGGATGGCGCCCATGCAGACCATGGTGACGTGCGAGGTGACGTTTTGAGTGCTGAGCAGGTTCTTGACGTCGTTGGAGATGGACGCGTTGACACCGAACTCACCAGAGACCTTGGCCAGCCACGCGCCCTTGTCCATCTGCGCCTGCAGCGACGAGGCGACGCTGGACAGACTCTCGCTGGCCGTGGTCTCGGTGGTGTTCAAGACGTGGACCATGCCGACGAAGCTGGACCCAAACGTGGTTCCCGAGATGATGCTGAACTTGTCGGCCGTCTTCAGGTCCTTGGGGTGGTCGCTCGCAATCTCCAGCATGGCCTTGGTGCTGGTCGGGTCGATGGGGCTGCCCGGGAAGAGGCTGTTCCAGACCTTGATTCCCTTGTCGACGTTGAGCACAAAGGGAGCGAGGACAGAGGCGTTCTTGTGCGTGCAGGCCACGGAGAGGACGAGCGTGCCGGCGATGCTGTGCTTGCTCGTCTGGCTGCTGACCTGCTTCTGCGCCGCGGCGCTCAGCTTGGTCGAGGCGTCGCTGCCCAAGAAGCTCGTCGAGACGGCAACGAAGCTGGAGATGGTCTTGGAAAAGGCGTCAGAGTTCTGCTCGTTGCTGTCCATGGAGAAGTACTGGACGTCCATGTTGACCGAGTCGGCGGCGAGCGGCATCGACTTGATCTGCGTCTTGACGTAGTCGACGGGGCTCTCGACCTGGACGTGGACGCTGCGAATGTTGGCGCGGCGAGTTCGGATCTCCTTTTCGTTCTCAATCTTGGCTTGAGCATACTGGACAGCCGCGTCCGTGATGTTCTTGTTCACCTCCTTCAACTCCTCGTCAATCTTCTTGATGTCGTCGACGCTCACGCCCAAGTTGAGAAGCTCCGTCTTGGTCATGTCGAGGCTTCGTCTCATGGCGATGAACGAGTTGAGCTCCTCCTGGGGGGCATCGATCTTGGCCTGGAACTCGGAGATCTCCTCGACGAGTGTGAGAGCTTCTTTACCGACAACGTTGGCCAGCACGAGGCTAGGGTCGTAGGGAATGGAGGAAGGCATGATGGGCTATTTGGAAAGCGAGGTGCTGAAGGAAAGATGTAAAGACTTGTGAAAGTGATGATTGTAGAGTAGAGCTATTGCTGAGAACTCGAGATGCGGTCGGGTCGATACATATAGTCGACAAGACGGAATGACTGTGCGAGACTTCTCGATAGTAGCACTTGTGGGTAGCTGAACGGGATGACTTTGTGAGACTATCGACCATAGCCGCTGTAGGCCGGAGGCGGCGGGAGGCAGCTGGCGGAATGACTTTGTGAGGCTATCGACAGCAGCACCCGTTGGCAGCTGGAGTCCTAGGAGCTTAGCACGAAGCCCAATCGAACTCGGAGACGGGAATGGTGATCGCTCGGCCTCCTGAAAATTTTGTCGCCCCATGCGATGAAGCTATCGTGGCTTTGCCGCCGTACTAAACGACGAGACATCCACTTGCTGCAGCTTTCAGCTGAGCTCTTGCCTAAGTCTTGTTCGGGGCTTAACTACAATGGCAAACTATTCCACCGGTTAATACATGTAGCTGTTTTTGATAGGCACGCAACGTCCGGCCCGGCCCGGTAGGATGAGTCTTTCGGGGACCATGCTGTCAGATTAATTCCCGAACAGGGCCTTCCAGGACTAGGTCTTGCTTCCGTTCGCAGCTGAACGTGGCTTATTTAGGCAATCATCTTTCCGTCAATCAATAGAAAGCGGTGAATGTGGTGAACGGATCCCTGTCCAGAACCTTGGCAAGTATGTAAGAATTTAGGATGCGAAGGTCTATTTAGTCCGCGCGAGTTCGGCACTCGCAACGGCTATTGGCCCTCCGGTCAGCATGCTTGCGTTGATCTATACTTTGTGCGCCATAGTAAATTCCGGGGTCTTGACGTCCTAAATGCAGCCTCCTTACCAGGGGGGCTAGCAAGGCGGAAAGCCAACTTGGACTAGGTATGGAAACGTACGCGGCGTGTGCGGCAGAGATTCCGCGAGCCATACCGTGCATAAGTGCTTTTACCGGACGAAGTAGGTACGTCTTAAGCCGTTTTGGTGACCCATTCGAGGGCCATCAGGGGACCTGGTCCCACCTGAGGCCATTTACTATGTAATACCATGTTCACGGCGCTTCCAGCCATAGCAGAGTCACGTTCAAGAAGAATGATAGGATCAGGGGGTTCATCGCCAGATATGACTATCCACTTCTTTCGCAACGGCCGTTTACACTAAGCCCTACTAGATACTCCCAGAGACTATCGAATCCGAGCCTAGAACAGGTACCCCTAGAAGGTCCCCATGATGCTTTGCTTGGGGGATCCGACCGAATCTAGGAGGCCGTCCATGACACCCTGCATCTGAGCAGGCCAGGGGAAGTCGTCGGGAAACGGGCTGCCGTTAGCCTTGAGCTGCGCAATCTCCTCCTCCAGCAGCTGGATGGTGGCGCTGGAGCTCTTCTTCAGCTCCTCGTATGCCGTAGCCTTTGCATCACGGTCCTTCTTGATAGCCACCATGCCATCCTCCAGCCCCTCGATGATCTTGTCCTTTTCGTCACAGCTCGCTTGCGCCTCCTTCAAGTCTTCTGCTGCACGAGCTAGAAGCTTCTTCGTAGCCACGTTGTCCGCCTCGAGCACCCCGACCTGCTTCTTCAGCTGGTCGACTTGCCCCACGAGCTCGGCGTTGTGGGCCTTCTCGGCGTCCAGCTGGCCCTTGAGCTCGCTCACATCTTGGACTAGCCCCGAAACCTGCGCCTGGAGCTGCTTGATGAGCTTCTGGCTGTCGTTCAGGGCGAACTGCAGCGCGATGACCTGCTTCCCGAGTTGGACTCTAGCCGCCTGCTCGATGCGGATCTGTTCGTGGGCGTCATCCAGGGCCCTGTGGTCCTCTGCGTCGTGGGCCTCCTCCTTGGCAAGGGCCTTTTGGAGCTCCTGAATCTGCTGGGTGAGCAAGGCCTCCTTCTTGGCCGCCTCATTGAGAGTGCTATCCAACTGGTTCTTGAGGGTTTCGATCGCCTTCTCTTCTTCGTTGCTCTTGATAGTCTCCTCGTTGAGCTTACTAGTCAGATCACGGATGTGGAGGCTTAGCTGGTCGTTCTGCTGAAGCAGAGAGTGATACGACTTGTCCAAGGCTTGGTATCGCTGCAGCAAACGTCAGCCTGTAGTTCTTCATTGGGGCAGAGAGTTGGGAGCAAGGGTCTTGGCACCTACATCGGCGGCATACTTGGCTTGGTAGCCTGCCTGGTCAAGGAACGACGCAGTATGCGTCAGGGTATCGACCAGCGTGTGCGGGAAAGCCATGGGCGTCTGGATGCGAGTAAGGGCCGGTTCCGCCTGAGGATAGTGGACCTCGAGCTGGACGGTCTCTCCGGGAAGCTCGGGAGGAGTGATATTACTGGGTTGAGACGAAACATGGTGAGCGATAGTCCGTTGAGGATAGTGGAGATAGGGGGTGGATTCTTACTGGGCATGAGACTCGGCGAAAGCAGCCAAGTTGAACGGCCCAATATCCTTGGCGGACTTCTTGGGCTCCTCCATGTGCACAGCCAGAGCGTTGGTCTTCTCATCCCAAGTACACGTCATGACATAGTAGTCGGTGAAAGAGAATGTGAGAGAGCCCTCAGTCGGCGCCTCAGTCTTCTGAACACCCTGGAGAATGCAGGGCGCGTTGGTCTTGCCCTCCGCATTCACAGACCACTGCCAGATGGCCAGGACAGGCTTGTCGACGCCGAAGCCCTCGGGCACAATGGCAAAGAACGGTTCGTTACTGGCGTACTTGGGCCAGTCAAGCTTGCCGTGCCAGACGCGAGAGTCTTCGCCGGAGGTTTCGCCCTTGGGCTGATAGACGCGCTCAAGAGTCATCACGCTCTTGTAGGCCTCCCCTTGGGTCATGGTGGCGGTGATGGATTGGTACCCCTGCTGCGACTGGAATTCCCAGCCGTAGTACCCCGGAGGGAGACTGAAGGTGTCTCCAGTCTCGGCCCTGGTCACCTTGTCGATGGTCGATTGCGAGAACCATTTTTGCTTCTTGAAGCCCTTGGAGTCAACGGACCACTGAGAACTGATGTAAATAGGGTCACCAGCGCGGACAGGGCCGTTGGGGAGGATGATGACGAGGAGCTCATCGGACGAGTACTTTCGCCACTGAAGCTTTCCGGTATAGACGAACATGTTGAGTGTCAATGGGTGTGTGATTGAGGCTAGGCGGAAATTGAGAATGGTAAAGATCTTGATGCGAAGAGGACAATATTGTTCAAGGACTTATGCACAGACGAACAATTCCACGCATCAAGCCTTGCCTTTTGTAGATGATTGTCCAAATGACCAGGAGACAAGAATCCCATGTGCTATTCGTCGAACAGCATATTGTCAAGCGCTATGGAGTATTGACGCGCTCAATATCGCGTCCAAAACACACAGTAACCAGCACGCTGTCAAACCTCCTCAAGACTATTCAGTTCAGCTTGTGTTTGCCATCTCATCCTTTCCTTTCCTGTCATGCCGTGGGCCAGACGCGAGTTTTAATGGGAGCCACGCATGTCAGCATGCTAATTCATCTTCGAGCAGTCACGGGCTGATTGGGCTGGTGACTCCGATACATGTCAGACTGATGGCTCAGCTGGATCCACCCTCAAGATGGACAATTCAGCATGGCATTTCTGGTTGGGTCGTCAATCTTGGGCTATCGTTTTGGTAGGGCTGTGCTCCCCCGCCGGGATTACCCGTAACTAGACTCTCCATAGCCTAGCTTAACGGTACCTGTGCAGTCATGGTAAAGGTACTTCCGGAATTCTCGGGGTTGGGAATAGCATCACCCGATGTCAATGATGGAGAAGTATCATCATACCCCTACTGGTCCATCATTCGGTTCCCGCCACGCCTAGCACACCGGAGGAAAATGTAACCCGCTTACCGTTCTGTCGCGTCAGTAGCTCATCGTGGCCCGCCCTTCGTTCACCAGCTGACAGCTGAGGTTACATTCAAGACGGCAGGGCCCTTTCAGCTGTCATGGTTCAAAAGGTTAGTCCGACGACCCGCGAGTACAATCAAGAGCGAATGCAGCAGGGATAATCTACGTGAGCGGCTTTTGCGTCGATTTTTTCCCCGACTTGGATATCAGAAAGCTGAGCTAAAGGTGGACTACAGTACTCGTAAAGTCCCGGAGGGACCCGCAGACTTGACCTCACCAAGGACTCCCTGTCAAACGTCACCGTTGAGATTAAACTAGTCTCGGCTTAGCAGAACAACTAGTCTCGACGGGTGGCTCTTGAGTTTCGCTCAGTCGCTTCCTCCGATTGGGCCCCTATCAGACGCGCGTCCAGGGCAACGTCCATGCCGCTCTCCGACATCGACGATCCGCAGTGAGAATAGTAATATCGCCTGAGTAGAGCATTCCAGGCTCGTCTTCGCTGGCTAGGATCGACGGTGGCCGGATAGAACGGGAAAGGATATGGCAAGTTGGCTAACTCGAGACCAGCTGAACTGTATGAGCCCGGGGACTTTATCCATGACATATCTGTCCAATGGAAGATCTACAAGCGGGATTTTCTGGAGGTGCATTAGTCGCCAAGTTCCGACGCTCGAAGCTCGAACTGGACAAGTCATAGCATTCGTGGAGTTGGCTCTGCACGAACGCATCAACAGCTTGACCGTACGTCCTTGCGCGCGCAATCCCCGCAAGCAGATATCCATGTGATCTGTAATGTCCATGTTCGCCCAACCAAACCGCCAATTGGCCATTACCTGTTTTTGATATGGGGAGTCCTACGAATCTATGGGGCACCTCACAGCCACAGTATGCAGCCCAGTAAGGATCAGCATTGGATAATACTTGGGTTTTAATTGCGGTGTGATTGTAATTCAGATTATACTATAACTAGGCAAACTCAAGGTAAAGACAGAAGCAATGAAAATGAGCGAAAGGGGGGATTCAAGGGAGAGACAACCACGGTGATTGAACGGAATGCCACCATCAGTAAAAGTCGTAAACGTCCTCATCTCCCAAGAGGAAATAAGTAGCGGTCCAATCAACCCACGACGCCATCTGATACTCTCCAAACACCACCTGCGACTCCTGAAGCGTGTGAGTGACGTCTCCGAGCTTGTCCTTCATGGCCTGGATGTCACCCTCGTCGAGCGCCTTACTCTCCTGGAAATACTGCGTCTTCGATTTCTCAGCCGGCCAGCAAGACCTCGCAACGTGGGTGTCGATGACATCGGGAATCGGGCCGTTCTGCATCTTAACCAACTCGGGCCAGTTCATATATCGCTGGCAGGCCACTCGATACCCAATCTCCACCACGCGGGCGTCAAACTTGGCAAAGGGCCCAGGTGGCTTCTCCTGCTGCGTCTTCCGTTCGCTAGCGCTCACTGCCTTTCTCTTCGTGACTGCGTCGTTGGGCGGCTGGGACGGCTTCTCCCCGCCCCAGAATGGGGAGCCAATGACGGGCGGGAAGGGTTTCTTGGGCGTCTCCTTGAGGTGCTTGATGTACGCCGTCGTGTTGTGACGCGGCTGGTCGTACTGGATGTTCACGCGCTTGAACCATTCCTTGGCCAGTAGCGCATGCCGCAACTCGCCAACCAGCTGGCGCAGGCCAATCGACACGGTGGGGATGCCCATGAAGGTAAACAGATCCAAGGGACCGCTGCGAAACCCCGTGGCCATCTTGTAGTAGTGGTTGTCGTATGCCCACTTGAGGAAGTACGCTTCGAAGTCCCGTGCCTTTGCCTTTACGTGCTCGGCTTCCCTCAGTTTCTTGAGCTCCATCCAGTACTCCCCGATGCCGGTCCCTTTGGGCGCACCTTTGAGCCCACACGACACGATCTCGAATTGCTTGCCGTTGGGCAGGGTTCCCAAGATATCGCCAATCTCCTTGAGGGCGGTTCCAGAGTCCAACTCGGGGTAGACACCCAATCCCTTCGTGCCCGTGTCTCGGTACATGGCGAGGATGGCGGACTGGTTGGGATGGATGCCCCAGGTCTCTTCCAGGAGCTTCTTGAACTTGGCCGGGAGGTTCTTTGCAGGTGGCTCGTCGACAAAGGCCATTCCGTTGCGGACCTCGTCTGGAAGACGCCCTGGCTGGGGAGGTACCGGGTTGGAGGCTTGAGCAATGAAGAGGGTGGCATCGAACTCGCCAAACTTGACCAGACGGTGGCTGCTAATGGCCTTCCCGTCGGAATCATGCCCGGTGTAGGCCTTTCCGTCCAGGGTACAGCCGGCGAAGTGTTTGGGCGCCGTTCTGGAGTTCAACTCTTCGTAGGTCCACGAAACGATGAAGACGTGCTTCTTGTTCTTTAAGACGGCGACGCTCAGGTATTCTTCGAGTTCCTCGGTGTTGGGCTTGGCCTTGTCAGTGTGGTTGGAGTCGTAGAGAACAAGGGAGTAGTTGCAGGTTGGAAGTTGCAAGGCCGCTCTCATGTGATACATGTCACCACGATGTGTGGCAGACATGGCAAAAATAGGTCCCCCATTTCCGATCTCTTTAGGAACGTAGAGGGGGATGGGCTGGCGGTTTGGGTTGCTCATGTTGAGGCTGGATGTTGCGTTGGGACTTGGGGTTATCAAAGAGGTTTGTTGACGAGGTCTGAGGTCTTAATTCATGGAGGGCACCGAGTTAGACAACATATTTATACTTGAATCGTATGGAAATACTATGCCTACGATGCCTTCAACACCAAAAAGCCGAACGACGTCATTCTGCCCTGTGTCCGTGAATGCTCAGCTCGCTGCGGTCCTGTCACCCTTGACGTTCCGCACGGGAAGGCACATTGCCTTCTTCTCCCCGCCGATCCTGAGCTAATAATAAGACCTAATGCTGCAAAGTCTTTATGTCACCCGGTCGGATATGCCCGTATCCTCCTAAAGGGGTAAGGTCGGCAGCTTGCGAGCAGCTGAACCGAAGGGTTGTCAGAATGCAACCTGCCTAGAATGTATGACAATTTGTCAACAAAAGAATGCACCCCATTTGTGGCTCGGAGCGGAGCCTGTATTTGGACCTGGATTATGTATCCTTGAACTCTCTTACCTTTCTGACGGCCTGATGATCGCCCTCTTTGCTGCCAGTCAGCTCCATATCCACCATCCGTTCGACTACCCGCCCGCAAAGTCAATAAGCCATACCTTGTTATTCTGGTCAACAACCACATTAGGCGTCTCCCCATTTCTCCGAAGTAATCCGGCCTCATGTAGTTTATCCATAGTCTCGCGTATTTGATTTGCCCACTTTGGTCCCATTTCCTCTGGCACAGCAGACTCACCCACATCGCCCAAGGCGCCGCCGTAAACGCCAGACGGGATAAAGTCACGTACCAGTCAATGATAGTTCCTGAATCAGCATGTCTAATATATCCTTGACGCCTTGGAACTTGGATATGCGCGGGCGGATTTAAGCCAGCCTCCGATATCCTTTGTGCGCTGGGTAGCTCCTGTTTAAGGTTTAGGTCTTAAAGTCCTGCTCTATAAGCCTTACACAGCATGGTTTAAGAGTCGACCCGAACTTTACTGCTATAATTGTTCCCGCTGAAGAAACTACGCTGAATTCTGACCTGTTTAGTTAATATAGCAGTAGAG
>JAMQMW010000729.1:0-10524 GCA_024115155.1 Thelonectria blattea
GGGGGGGCATGGAGACAATCCTGTAACTTCACTGCCGCTGTCTCGATGCGTGACGTCCAATTTCAGTGCCCTACATGTAGAGTTGGGGGTAGGGCTGTTGAGAGTATAAGGGTAGGGCTACTGGGAGTACCAAGGTAGGAGATGATTAGTCGAGGACCTCTTTACCCGCCTCCTTGACCGGCCGGCTTGAAGCCTTGAACAGTCAATCTCGTCTATCGCCAAGCGGCCACACTATTCGTCCAATCCCGAGATTGGGGCTGTGCCTAGGATCTGATTATATGGATTCATGTTCATCCCAATGGACTTGAATGAACCAACCTGGAGATGCTCCATAGTCCACGCGTCGTCCCGATGCCATCCCCGGCAACGGGATTCTCGTTCGGGCTCTCAGCCTTACATTTAAGCTATTCCGTCGGTGCAATTTCTCGAAGGATTTCCTTCCGAAGCTGTGCTCCAGGTCTGTCAACTCCACCGTGTTGACCTGTGCGGCTGTGTTGTAGGTTGACAAGCGATTAACATGGAGTCATTCCGTGACCAAAGGTGCAACTCATTCCTTTCAATCAGGATCACATAGGATTGATGTCTTATTGATCGATTAGAGGATTCGAGACCCGGACCCCGTCACATCTTTGTTTGCCATTTGTAGGATTTGAGATGAGTCGGTCCTTGTTCTTGGAGCCTGGAGGATTCCCGTCCCGGGCCTCGACATCCCGGAGGGTGCTGTTTCAATCCCGCAGAACCCTGACAAGCTGCCCACTGCCGATGGAGACCAGCCTGTTGCATTCTCCCTGCCTGGTTCACGCCAAGACTACTCGGCTTCTATATCCCGATGCTCATCGAGAAGATTAGTCTTCGTTGCGTTTGGCTCTTTGTAGTTTGGGTGGGAGCCTGGGAGGATTCTGCTCCCAGACTACCGCCATGACATATTCTCTGCGACATAATCGCATAAACATAGATTTGAGAAATAGGCCTCGAAAGCATAGCTTCATTAGAAATTCCTTGATGTGTATTTCCAAAAATAGCGGCCCAAGTCCGATGCGAATCGTCGACGGGACTGCCCGTCTCACTAACCCGGCTCCCTCACGCCGCAGCCCTGATCCTTGCCCGCCTCTCCCAAGTCGCTTTCACGACGTCCAACTCGTCGTAAGTGGCCAGCAAGGCGGGGTGCTTGGCGAGTGCCTGCGCCCAGCTCCAGAACTTGGGCGCCGTCTTCTCGAGCTGCTCGTTGACGTTGGCCGGGATAATGCCGTGCTTGGAATTGTGCAGAACTCGAATGACAAAAGAGCCCGTCAACACCTATTTATCCGGTTAGCAACCATCTGCATCATTTAATCATCCCGGGCCTTCTAACCTCGGCCAGAGTAATCTTCCCATGCCCCCCGAAAAACGGCTTAGCCCCCTCAAGCAACGGCTCAATCTCCTTGACAATAGCAGCAACCAACTCGGGCGCCGCCTTCTCTGTCTCCTCGTCCGTCTTGGAGTAGACGGCCTTGACGTAGTGCGGCTGCACGCGCGAGGACCAAGCGTCGACGAAGAATGCGATGCGGGCGCGGATCAGCGGTCCGTCGGAGTCCGACGTGGCCGGGACAATGTGCGACGGGAACTCGTCGGCGAGGAACTGGGCCACGATGGCCGATTCGCGGATCGTTTCGCCCTTGTAGATGAGCGTCGGGACTTGGCCTCGCGGGTTGATCTTGAGGTATTCGGCTGGACGGGGGGCGTCGAGGTCGATGAGTTTTTCGTGGTAGGGGATGTTGAGTTCTGAGAGGACGATGTGGGCTCTGTGGGCGACTGGATGGATGTGAGTTTTGTCAAAGGACGGGTTACAAGAGATAGGGAATTGGCCTACATGGACACCGGTGGCTGGTGTAGAGCACAAGGTCTGTTGCTGCTTGAGAACCCATGATGGACTTGTGAGTCGTGGACGTGAACTTTCTTATATGCTGCTTGATGAGCATGAGCCAGGCGATTTACGAGAACAAGATGAATGTCAATATACAGCTATAAGAAACATCATCCCCTCAAGCCCGCAGCAGGCCGATGCCTCAATATATATAGCAACCATATACTTCAATTATTAATCCATCCTCAAGACGACCCGCTTCTCCTCACAATGGAATTCTATGTCGCGTTCGGAGTTATCACATCCCGCCCGAGACTCGCGAGTCGCGACTCCTCGACCTCCCTCCAATAGAGGAGCTCCACAGACGAGCTGAAAGGATGGAGTCATGCAGACGCACGATTGCGCTATGAAAGGCGACTGGATTTATAAGCACAAAGGGTTTAAAAGGAGACCAATCGCCACACGGTTGCCCGGGCTTGCATATGCAGTTGGTGAGTGTTTCCCGACGGAACGTGAAACTTTGAAAACGACCAAAGCCAGAATACCGACCATGCCGACGGCCCACGGGACCCTCGGACTCCGACCACGGTAGTCTTTATATACTTGCTTGATGCCCCTCTCGACCTGGAAAACGTCCAGTGTATCGAGTTCGTCTGTGACTTAATTTCTTAGTCTTTGCTTGTCAACCTCAACTGATCAGTGATACAGCACTCAGTGTATAGAAATTAAAAACTTCCCAAGATCCCCGCTCAATCCCTACCAACCAGAACCAAATCCCAAATGAAAACACCACGCCAATCCCCTCGTCGATCCGTCCCGCGTGTATGCCGTCCTTCCCCGCAGCAGTTGTCATGATAGAAGTATGTAAACCGTTACACCTTTGCAGCCACCAAACTCATGTAAATACCCCAGAGCAGACCAATGAAACTCAGAAAGACGATGCGGCGATGAACTGGAACGAAGCTGAAGCTAATAATGGAAGCAATTGGCCAAATCTTGTAACCGGCCACAATGATGGGAATGGTTTGCTACGAGAATAAGCAATGCGGACACGGAAGTGGGTGAATGGCGATTCAAGACCGCAACTTACAGTCATAATGTTCTTCCAAATGGTAGCACTACCCTGCCCCTTGAGCAGCCCCATGATGATCAAGAAAGCAACCGTGTTCATGATGGCGCCGGCGCTGATGCAGTCGACGAACCACTTGGTGAGCGTGTTCTTGAGGCTGAACTTTGGCTCCGGGGTGCCAGGCCTGGGCGGGAAGCCCTCCTTCAGCTCGGGCGCGTCATCGTGAGGCGTCATCTCGATGTCGCCGATGCGCTCCTGGCGACGGGTCACGGGGTACGCGGGGAACGAACGCTCAAGGTACTGCTGCCAGTGGTAGTTTGGCGGAGCGGTGATTAGGGTGAGGGTCACGAAGCGCAGCAGCTGGAGGATGTCGAGTGCCACGGGGCGCTGTTACGGGAGCGTTGTGATTAGCATGGTGGTTGTGGCAGGAGAATGATGGCAGAGCGATGAGAGTAGCACTAGGTTGGATGAGTGATGGGGTGCACAGTCGAGGGATGGAATGAATATCAATTCTAGCGGAGCAGCGGATGAGTTTCCTGACCTTTTCCTGACGCGCCTGGATCAGCTGGGCAAAGAGATTGGACGCGGTCGAGAGCCCGGCGGCCTGCAGAGTGGCGGCGACAATGGGCGAAGGCATCTTGGGCGATGCGATCAAACGAGCGTGGGTGGTGAAGGGAGTGGTGATGGTTTGTTTTGGTGTTGATGTTGATATGTGTCGAGTTCCATTGTGGAGAGCTACTTCGTTCCTTC
Source organism: Thelonectria blattea (assembly GCA_024115155.1). Classification (NCBI taxonomy): domain Eukaryota; kingdom Fungi; phylum Ascomycota; class Sordariomycetes; order Hypocreales; family Nectriaceae; genus Thelonectria; species Thelonectria blattea. Next base: position 3,663 of record JAMQMW010000729.1, read on the forward strand.
ACGTGTCGCAGCGCGTGCAGCCCGGGATAAGTAAAGATCCGTCCAGTAGCCTCCCTTTTTCAGGGAGCTGATGAATTTCTATACGAGGTGTTGGAGGTAAGAACTTGAGGCTTTCCATGGTAAAATACAAATACTATATCAAGATTGGAAGCATTTTGCATTTCTCCATCCGGGACTTGATTGGGAATTTCCGAATTTGGTACCCCGGGCAGATTATTGCCTCCGCCGAGCCAAGCTTCATCGAATCGCAGCAACTCCAGGGCTATTTATTGCATCCAGGAAATTGAGACCAAAGACAGGGAGACTTTACAACAAAATGACATTCGGTTATAAATCATCTCATAGCCCCGCGTCTCGGCCGAAGTTGAAGTTGAAGTCTGCCACACTTTCGGAAACTCCATGGACCTTGACCGGCTCCAGTCCGCCGATATCCAAACCCGGCATTTACACTCGGCCCCGGACTTTATGTCCGGACTTCGGACGGGGGCGACCCAGTGCGGAATCCCGCCGCTCGGTGACTCAATTGGCCCGTTGACTTTTACGCATTGAGATTCTTCGCGGGCAATTCAGTTCGGCCCTGAGGAGAATTGCTTGAGTGTCAATTCTCCAGGGCAGCGGCTTCGGCTTATACAGGTCAAGGCAGTTGTTTGATCAAAGGTCGACAAGTCGAGGAACAAGAGGAACCAGACATATTACCATCTTCAGAATCTTGCATGACCCGGAAGCTACGGAGAGATTGATAAGATTGATAATACCCAGGACGACCCAAGGTGCAATTTTCCGCGGATCGCGGTCTTTGGCGCGGCTTGTTGCTGGCAAGAACAAAGACCGAGTCGCAAACTCCACAATCGTCTTGTACGCCCTTGTTGATGCCGAAGCCGATATTGCCGTCTTTGTAGGAGAAGTTGGGAATCTTGACTCACCAAAGGGAAATTTTCATCATGGAACTATTTTCATATAAAGCAGGCTTTCCACTTGGCTCTCTTGATGATGCTGTATCCTCAGACTCTAGCTTCAAGCAACTTCAAGAGTACTACTATACCAGACGCTCGAGATCCACTAAGAACAATCCGGCATAATGACGACGAATAGCAGCACAACTGAAGTCAACTCGACCCTCGAGCCCATGACAGCGGCCTTGGAGATTGAAAAAGGAAACCCTCCAACCAGCAGCCCTGAACTCCACGACAACATCGTCGATGAGATCCCCGACGGTGGCACCACGGCGTGGCTGGTCGTCTTTGGCACTTGGTGTACTTCGTTTTGCAGTTTCGGCTGGATCAACAGCGTGGGCGTCTTTCAAGACTACTATGAACGGGATCTACTCAGCAATTATTCATCCAGCACTATCGCGTGGATCCCGTCCCTGCAGATCTTCTTCTCCATGTTCATGGTTTGTCGTCCAGGCCACGCCTCTATTCCGTTCTAACAAGCTACTCAGGGACCGTTCATCGGAAGGCTGCATGACAAGTACGGCCCTAAGCCGTTGATTCTTGGAGGCACATTCTTGCACGTCTTGGGCCTGATGATGGCTTCGCTCTCGACCAAGTACTACCAACTGCTCCTGTCTCAGGGCATCTGTAGTGCAATCGGTGCCTCAGCCATCTTCCAGCCAGGTATACTCCTCTCCCAACAAAAGCCATGTATTTAGATGCTAACACCTCTCAGCCATCAGCACCGTGCCAGGATGGTTCAACAAGAAAAAGGGCGCCGCCTTCGGCCTCTGTTCCACGGGGTCCAGTCTCGGCGGCGTCATCTTTCCCATCATGATTTCGCACTTGATCCCCCGAGTCGGCTTCCCCTGGACGATGCGAATCTCCGCCTTCCTCATCTTGGGCCTCCTCATCTTGGCCAACTTGACCGTGAAGTCGAGGGTGGCCCCCAAGCGAGGACCGTCGACCGAGGCAAACTACCTTGCGCCTTTCCGGGAACCCGCCAGCGCCTTCTTGATGGGTGGCTTCTTCCTCATCACTTTTGGCATCTTTGTTCCCATCGACTACATCCAGGTTCAGGCTCGTGCTTCGGGCATGGGAAGCGGGATTCTGGAGTATATCGTTCCCATCCTCAACGCTGCCAGGTTTGTCCCCCCAGTTTCCGTCTCCCAATGTCAGGTTATTAATAATTTTCAGCTTCTTTGGACGATCTCTATCCGGCATCTTCGCCGACAAGCTCGGTCGTTTCAACATGTTCTCGGGCGTCTGCCTCATCACGGGCGTTCTGATCCTCGGCCTCTGGATCCCGGCCGACAACAACGCCGCTCTCCTCTCCTTTGCCGGCTTCTTCGGTTTCTTCTCCGGGTCCTACATCTCTCTGTCGCCCGCCCTCGTCGCGGAGATTGGCCCCCCTCAGGAATTTGGCTATCGAGCGGGCCTGCTTTTCGCGTGCGCTTCCATCGGCGGTCTTGTGACGAATCCGATTGCCGGAGCCATTCTGGATGCGGAGAACGGCTCTTTCACTGGCTTGAAGGTGTTTGCCGGTGTTTTCTGCCTGGTTGGAACTTGTTTGACTTTTGGGGCGAGGCTTTCCAAGACTGGTCTGAAGTTGGCCGTCAAGTTCTGAGCAGAGCGAGAAGGAGAGAGAGATAATAACCCAAGGATGAAACTGAGGCGATGGGGTCCATGGTATTTGAAAAAGAAAATAGAAGAGATCATGACTACCAGATATTTAGACAAGGGCCTCATTTGACCGATTTGGCTCAGGGGGACTACCCGCATGTAATACACACGCTTGTAAGAGCGGGAAGTCACATCACATGCCAAGAGAAGAGTCTCGACGGCGACCATCGTGGCTTCCTATGGAATAAGATTGATAATTCACTGTACATTAGTCAAATAATCCTCCCTATTTTTACATACCTAATTAACGGCGTTTGATGTTTTGCCTTGCTCTCCATTTTCCCTGTCCACCTCGTCTCTATCCCAAAGCACAAGTATCTTCAACACTCCCCTGCTTATTTTCACCAAGCCACCTCTTTCGCCTCTCAACCAAGAATGAAAGTAAGCTTCTAGGGTGGTGAGGCGGTCCTCGGGAAGCCAGATGAGGACGCATTAGAGGAAGTTGAGGAACATGTCCTTGTCTTCTCCTGATACATTGGTGGTAAGACTGGAGTTTCTCCTTACCTAGGTGGCAATGGGACAGGACCATGCCATTGGCGTATACCAAGCAAAATCCTCGGTCAGAACGGGTTGGACGAGCGGGTTGATGCATTATCGGGGTAAAACTCAGGGCTTCCTTCCTGTTCTAGCACTCACCATCTTCATCCTAGTATCTGCGTGTCTTCTCCGTCCTCTCCAGAAATTCGGCTGGTGGTGGACTAATTGCTGATAACACAAGGCTTTTGTCATGTACGCTACTTGTTGGAGTAACGCTGAAGTACCTGACCCTACATATGTATTTGCTTATACCCCTTTCAACACGTCTTCAACAAATTCAAGAGCCTTTTCATAAGCCTCGACTGACCCTTTCCACGGCTGTCCGTTCTTCCTGTCAAAAAGGCCATGCGGCCCATCCTCTACAAGGTAAAGCTCCGTCTTCACGCCGAGCGCCTTGAGTTGTTCATGGTGATCTACGCTTTCCTGGGGAAGAACAACCTCATCGCCAGTCCCGTGAACGAAGACCGAAGGAGGGTAGTCTTTCGTCACGAAGAGCTGTACGAATGCTGGCTTTAGGTCTTCAGGAATAGCAGCAGCTCGCTCAGAATAGTCCAATTCATTAAGCTGGGCGCCAAGACCAGGGCGACCCAGCGAGCCGTCGAGGAAGGTGCCGTCTTGTTCCCAGCGAACAGTCAACGCAAAGCGCATCGGCTTGCCCTCGGCCGGAGAATCGTCGCTGATGACGGTCTTGTCCGCCAGGAGAGCAGGAACCGCCCCGAGATCCACAAACTTGGCAATGGTGGTGGGAGGTCGAGCTTGGGTCCAGTGGTCCAACAGCCAGTTACCTCCGGTGCCGAAGCCAGTGAGGAGTGCGGCCGGTTTGGGATGGGCGTAGACGCACGCGGCCCGGGCCGAGTATGCGCCTGCCGAGAAGCCCGTCACGACGATGCGGGCCGGGTCGAGCGAGACGGACTCGGGAAGGGCTGCCGCGAAGTCTGAGCCGGCGAGGAACGCGAACAGAGCTTTGGCGTCGTCGACCTGGTCCAGGGCTGTGCACGGGTGGCATAGCCTGTAGTCGGCCGAGATGAAGATGTATCCCTTCTCCTGAGCGTAGTCTTTTGACGAGGAGTCAGCTTAGGATGGCCGGACGGGGAATTCCCAGTGACTTACTGTACAACCAATGAGGAAATTGGCCGTCTCTTCGAGAGCCCGCTGTCATACCACCTCCATGGTAGTATATCACAGCAGGCAAAACGCCGCTTGGGTTCGGTGGGAGGTAATAGTCAAGCTTGATATCGTGATCATCGACGGTGCTGTAGACTAGGGTTTTACCCCCCTCGGGTAGCTGAACCGGGAACATTGTTCTTCTTGGTAGTCTGTTGAACGGAATATACTGAGTCTCTTTGGTGAGGGAGATATGTGAAGGAGATGGTGTCTTAAAAGTTAAATGGGAAGAAATCATTTGTATCCATTGAATCCATTATCCCAGTTCGCCTCGGCTTTTCCGTCTGATGTGCGGGGTTGATCTCAACTGGCGTGAGAGCATCTCGACATTGTGAAACGCTGCGGACATGTTCGGAACACCGAGGAATCCACTTCTAGGTTTTATATAAGAGGCCGGAACCTTAAAAGATGGCGCGTCCACGGTGGGGGAAAGTTGGGTTAAATATGATGTATAGAAGAGGAGACATGGGTTCTTTAAAGCGATCTTTGCCAGGCAACAAGCGTACATATTCTGGTAGCATCTGACATAACGATATGCCATGATGCTGCGAGTTTTCATATTCCATTGCCACTATAATTTAAACAGAATCCAATACTATTTCATCGTATCCACAAAATCCCTCTATATTATCAGAAAGCTACTTCCTAAGTCCTTGTCCAATACGACAAGTGCCGCCTCCAGTGCCGTGGAGCTATTCCATAAACCTTCGACGATGGGGTGGTTCCTCAAGTGATCCATGGCCTTCCCCTGAATTCTCTTGTCTTGACAGTTTACGGCCACGAAATATAGAGCCTCGACTAACCCCCCAGCAGGGCTGAATGTCATCCCATTCTCTTGAGATCTTGATTCTTGGGTTATTTGATATGCAAGATTCACAATCTCCTTGCACCAAGCTTCGTCCTGCACAACCGTGTCACCGGCTTTCCTAGACTCCAACTCCAGGCTTGCGCCAGCTAATAGTCTACGGATATGAAGAGCTCTGATAGAGCTGCATTTGCCCTCGTCGGTACTGTGCAGGAGCCATCCCGAATTCGGAATCCCACAGAGATAATTTTTCGCGATATCTCATGAGATGGAGGTGATGATCAGAGGGTCCCCCCAATGATCGCAGCAATGCTCTCTCCTGGATACCTAGGTTGTGCAATCTCTCAAGCTTGCTGAAGGCCTTCGATACATCTCCAACATGCCCGCTTCCCCATCCATCGAGCGCAACATTGTGAGCACCCCATGGGTCTCCCGCATGAGGTTCACTTGCCTGGATGACAACACGTGCCTGGGTATCCAGCTGCGTATACATAGTCACCAAGAGCTTCACTGGAGTAGGCGTGGTCTCCGAGACGGCTTCTCCCTCTTCTCCGAGTCCCCACGAGTGAAGCAAGGACAGGCCACTCCGGAGATGCAGACAGGCTTCTCCTCTGGAGCCCTGAAGGGCACATATGCAGATGAACAAAAAGTTGGTAATCAACACGACAACCTAATGCTCTCTAGACCGGAAACTCCCGTTGCTGACGCAATGACTGAGTGCCTTGATTGACTTGTTGTATTGGGCCAGGACGAATTGCTTCTCGTCATGTCCTCGATCTTCTGATGGGAAAGAGGCGCGATACGCCGCCGCGAGCGCCGCAACTGCGTGCTGCACGGTTTCGTGGGCTTCGGCAGCTTGGAGAAGATCATGGGTCCAGAAACTGGCGTCGAAGCCAGAGGCTATCGCTGCGGCAATCTTGGTTCGAAACATGTATAGTGCCTGTCGTTCGGCGGCATTGCCACCCAATGAGGGGGAAGATGGTTGAATCAACTTGCGGGCGTTGGACACTTCCGTCACGTAGCCATCGCATTTGCGTCCCGTAGAGGTGCAGCGTTGACAACAAGGCTTTGACTCGTCGCATTTGACTCTTCGGATTCTGAAGTGACATGTTGTTAGTGAATTGGTGAGAGAATCGATATACGACGACTCACTTGCAGGTGATGCACCCGGTCCGCGCCTTTGTAGCGAATCTCCTCTTTCAATGAGTAACGTTATCTGCGTCATTCGACCCTCCAACAGCTTCCAGCTGGTACATGGTCCCCTGTTGAATCCCACCGGAATATCGATTTGGTTAATGTGTTGGCTGAGCATTTAATGTCACAACGTCCGAGGGAATGCAGCAACAAAGAGGCGGCGGAAGTTCAAGCCGTCTTGAGTCCCATTTAACCCCAGATTGCTTATTGAATCAACTCGTCGAAGCCAAATATGATTCGCCCGTTCGTATAATCCTTCACCCCGCTGTTGAGGGCATGGGTCTCGAATCACCAGGTCCAATCCCGAACAAGGTAGGCTAGGTCTTGTTGAATTGGGTCATGTACGTAGCCTTGTGCACAGAAGGTCATGTGATCAACGGGCCCGCAGCCTGGTCACGTGGTGGGCGGCGAACGGTCGTCAGGCCACAGGAAGGGAGGAAAAAGGGGGATTTTAGGGAGAGATATATATAACATAATATAATAGATAAATTAAGGTTACATTAAAAGGCATACTAAGCTATTTAATAATTAATAGTTAGATTTATAT
>JAMQMW010000074.1:0-15118 GCA_024115155.1 Thelonectria blattea
CTGTACAATGTATGAAAACGAGTGAGGCAAGAAAGCCGACCGAGACGAAGCGTGTCGTGGCGTGACTGCATTTTTTGGAGCATTTTTTTTTTTCTCGAAGGGGTTGGTGAGTACTGCGTACAAAGTCCGTGGGGCCTGGAGACAACCTCAACCAAGGTCAATTAGACAGGCCCCTCGACGACTTGTGGGGATTGGGGGGGAAGGTTGAGAAGAGAGGTGTTCGCTAAGGAGGTTGGCGAGGAGAAGCCTCAAGCACCAACCATGCCGGGTCCATAGCTTTGTTGTCGCATTGCGTTGGGGTACGGTGAAGCGTTCCCTGGGTTCTGAGAAAAAAGGTCAGCCGAGGGAAGTTTGAATAATAAAGAGTGAGGGGTATATCGTTACCTTCTTGCGCCGTTTCTGGCCGCCCTCTCCTTCTCCCGTAGAGTATCCCCCGTCCACGTTCGCATCGTCGTCAGGGAAGCCCTCTCCGTAACCCTCGAAACTACTGTCACCGTAGGTTCGCTTCTTCATGCTTCGCTGAGGGCGGTGGGGATTTTGGCCTGCAGCTCCTTGAGGTTTTAGCCGATTCATGGCTCCGGGAGCGGTCAAGGGCGTGCCAGGAGCGGTGGCCCTGCCCGACTGTGGTTTCGATTCGCCGTTTGTAGGCGCAATGTCGCCTAGCACCGACGTATCCCAGACGTTCTTCGCTATAGGACCTTTGGTCATGGTGAGCGCCCGACCGAGGCCTGCGAGCGAGATTTGTGATAGGCCGTCAGAGATTTCTCGACCCTTGACTTCGTGGACGTTCCATTCCAAGTCTGGCACCTGAAGCATGGCCATGAATTCCGAGGGAACGTTTTCCCGCTTCTGCACGTCGAAGTGACCGGCCACGCCTAATCTCTTCATGTGACCCTTGTACGTTTGTCGTAGGGCGTTCTTCTCTCCATTTGGCTTCTCTCGGGCCACTGAGGCCGCGAGGGGTTCGAGGTTGAACATCGCGTATAAATCTTCCGAGGTCCGCGGCAAAGATTCAGGGTGCGCTATAGACAAGTCACGTTAACAAACAAATTCTGGTGCGGGTGTCGTCGAGACTCCCGCGACTCGTCACCGAGTCAAAATGGCAGCGCCAGGAGGAGCGGGAAGAGGACGGCGAAGGGAGTCTTACGAGTTTGGCAAAGCAGGTATTTCTTCCCCACATCGAGATGCAGGTCCTCAATGCCCAGCTTGCTTTCCTCGAGGTGAACCTTCTTGAGCGCGCGGTCGCCGCTGTCATCCATGGAGCGTTTCCGCTTTTGCGGAGAGTCGTCGCCCATGGGCATGTCGGGATGTGAGGCGCTTCCGTTGACGCTGTGGGCGGGAGTCGGTAGGGTGTTGAGCGTGGCCGTGGCCGAGGCCGTCATCGAAGTGGCCACGCCGGAGGGATCCGAAGTCCCGGGAGAGAATTGCGATGGACTCTGGGGAGTTTGAGGATGGAACGACATTGTGGACGTCCCCGCGAGGGAGGTTGGTGGCGAGAGTCGCGCCGGCGGCCGACCGAGTGTCGCTGCGCTCCGCTCTCAGCTGAACGTCATGCACTGGGGAGAACTGGGTTTTCTCGGCTTGGGCGCGGGCGCGGAGGGCGGCGGCAAATCGAGGCGGCCGGAAAAGGGCGCTCGGGGGTCGTCGGCTGCGAAAGCAAGAGGTCGAATGTCGCTGGGGAGCGAGGGAGAGGGTCGTGGAGGCGATGGTGAGCGTCGTCGATGGGGTTGGTGGTAGGTTGTTTGGGGGTGGATGAGGTGGTGAAGGCGTGTGGAGTGTGGAATGAGGAATGAGGGAGCGAGATGTTTAGGCCTGAAAGACGAGGCAATTTCAGAAGGGGTCCCGGCAAAATGCACGTCGGCAGCGCCAGCGGCAGCGCGGCGAACAGAATGGAAGGCACGACCAAAGCAGCCGCGCACGCACCCACTCACCCGGAAATCCACACCACCCTCCCTCACCCAACCACCAGCCACCCTGGGGGAAACGTTCCATCATCCATTCAGACTTCAGACCCTCCACTGTCCGTGGCTGGAGCCAGTGACAAAGGCACGCACAAAGATGGGACACAGCCACGTGAGCCACGCACCGAAAACAGCCAGGGGAGGGAAGGAAACCATCCCCGCCAAATCCTCTGTCGGCGCCTGAACCCTCAGGCAACAACGTGTCCCCCCACTTTACCCGCCTTTTAATTGAAACTTTTCGCTGTAGGGAGGTCACATGACCCCGAATTCTTGATAAGATCGACTTCCCGCGTCTGCAATTTTTCTCTTTTTTTTTTCTCTTCTTCATAACAAACCTACAGACCACCCTCCATATCCTACGCTCGCGCGCCCGACTCGTTCGGACCCTTCAGTCGCTGCTGGCAACAAAACGGAGCGGAAAGGTCGAGAACAATCCTATCAACCTTGCCTAAAACCATCATCACGAGGGCCCCTCGTGCGGCTACCATGATGCGGTGATGACCTGATGCAAGTAACATATCTGCTTTGTGCTCAAGCCTTTGACCCTCGACTTTGCTTGATTGGTGACAAACAATGTTGTTTCATCTATTATAAGCAACGAATCTGTTCCTGAAAGCTGTGTGTGCTAGCTTCACTTCACTTCTTTCATTCAACGTAAGTGCTACAATTGACGTGATGGTGCCGTGCAGGACCCGTTTCACATGATGATACCTTACATCTGGTAAACCTATCGACCATTGATGTTGTTTTCAGCACTTCATCCGATTGTTGCTGATAACCGCGTGGTTGCGGGAGGAGAAAGGCATTACCTGACAGTGAAGGGCCTGCACCGGAACACCAATTAAACACCACTTCGCCCCATCACTCCAGGTTGAGGCTGACAGACGGCCCTCCCAGGTCTCTCACATTGTCCAACCACCAACACTTCTCTCAACACGGAAACTACTGAAATCGACATCACATACAGGTATCAAAGGGCTTTCCAAGATTGAGAGTTCTTATCGACTACTATGTAAAGCGTTACGTATCCACCGCATCAAGCGGGATGTCCAGAGAGGACATTGACCAGCTCGGCCACATCAATCTAAAGTAATAATTCCTCGAACCAAAACATGCCACGTAGGAGACAAGATCCAGTCCGTTCCTGAATGATAAAAAAAAAAAGAAAGGAGAAATACAAAACATTTTCGAATCACAATCATGAGCGCCAGTTCCCCGTTGCCGTTTTCCATCCAAAGCCGCCCCCCTATCCACCCACCAAAGATCATCATCGTCAAGGCCAGCCCAGAACGGCAAACAAGCAAAAAACAAGTCATCACATCATACCCAAGCCTCCTGGGCTCACCATACCAGGCTCCCGAACCAAATCGCCAATGCCGCTAACCTACCGTTGCATTGCGCCGAGATTTTTTTCATTGATCAAGACCGTGAAAGGGAAAGGGAAAAGTCGAAAGGGATGGGGAGAAGAGTTCGAGACATTTGCCGCAGAGCAAATGGAGCCCACACGCAGAAGGGACATGGTGATGTACCGTAGAGTTGCTTAGGTTGTCGAGGCAGATGCTGGCCGTTGAACCCGAAGATGGAAACAGATGACTGCAGGGAGCAAGGCCGACCAGGGCCTCGCACTCAGCATCACCACCTCTCCCTCCTTCGTAGTCACGTCCTCGAATTAATGCTTATGCCTTGGCAAAATTAAAAGAGTGGTCGAGTTGTCCCGGTAGGTAGGGTCAGGCTTCGCTTCCGCTTATGACCCTCTCTGCCGCCCATGCCGTGGCCTTGGCCCTCATTGCGTCCCTGATCTTGGGGTCCCATGTTTCCATGAAGAGCCTGGGAGAAGTCGCTGGGGGGTGCAATGGGCGCGCTCATCTGGGGCTCTTGCAGATGCACCTTGGGATCCGAAGACCTGGGCACGGAGTATTCCATCGGTGCGGTGAGCGGTGCAGAGGGATAGCTGGTGGTGTATGAAGAAGCGCTGTATGGAGTCGACGTGGGCGTGGAGCGAGCTTGACTGGAAGGACTCTGAGTCTGGACATCAGAGCCAGCGGTTCGATAATGGTTGTCCCGTGGGTCGACATTCAATGGCAGTGAAGCTGTCGAGGATCGGAAACGAGAACCGCTTTGGGGGGGAGGAATAGCCGGGTAACTCGCGCTGGATGGCGGCTGTGTAGAGGCGCCTGGTGTTCTCGGGTCAGTCACGTCTTTGGCAACTACACAAGGCAGTATCTTACTATAAGAGGACGCAGAGTCATAGTTCCCCAAGTTTCCGGGCTGGTGATACATGGGTGGGTTTCGGTCCTCCATGGCCGGGCTGGAGTTGGCCCCTCGGTACCCGGCGTAGTCGATCGAATCCCCCTTCCAGGCCATGCTCGAACGCAGAGGCGACTGCGCAGACTCGGACCTGGCACGGGAGATGGAATCTCGGAGCTGCGGGGGCTGGAGAGGGTGAGGGTTTGGTCGGTTAGCGTCCAGGGGGGGCTCTAGGCCTTGTTGATTTCCGAAAGGGTGCGAAGTCCTCGGAGCTCCGTTCATAGGAGCAGGAAAGTGACTTCCATACGGGTATCGATCGCTGCCGGCGGGCGAGATGGGGGACATGATGGCAGGGCTGCTGATGCCCCCGGCCGGGCTGAAGCCGAGAGCCCCGAATCCAGGAGTAAGGCCGGTGGGAGAAGCGTGGTCATTTGCTGGCCTCCTTACATCAACGATCAAAGGCCGCATAATATGCTGGGCGTAGGAATGTTGTCCGAGTTCTGCAGCCGGTGCCATCCCGCCTCCCAGCCCGTGGACTGCACCATATTGGGAATGTAGTGCTTGAACGTTGTCAAAGTCGTCGGGGACAGCTCTCATCTTGATCATTCGATCCCGGTCATCGGCATTGAGGCGCTTGATTTTCGCTCGCCTGACATGGTCAGCGATTTGACAAACTCCCTTTTCCAAATCTTCACGTACCTGTTTTGGAACCAGACCTGAACCTGCCTGGGGCTCAGTCCAGGAATCTCTCTCGAGAGACGCTCTCTATGAGCAGCGTCGGGGTGTGGCTGCTTTGCAAACTCGCTCATAAGGAACCGTGTTTGCTGGTGGGTAAGTCTGGTTGTCGTCAGCCGTTGCCCTGAACCCTCTGTGTTATTATCCTACCTGAAGCGCTTCATCTTCCGGCGGGCAGCAGTCCGCTCCGCTGCGGTCTGGGAAGAATGGTCACCCTCACCATCCAACATATCATCCTCATCGAAGTCTTCCTCCTCGTCACTCTTCGCAGAAGGTGTCTTCTCGCCACGGCCAACGGGGTTGGGAGAGGTCCGCGACTCCCGTCCATTCGACAAGCCAGGGCTGAGGCTGGTTCCTCCCAGAGGTCGACCGAGGGCTTCGGCGGAACTGTGGCCGTTCTCCTGAACTAGGCCAGCAATCGTCAGGTTGGGGTTCCCGTCACGAACATCGGGCAGGCTGTTGATTGCAGATGGAAGCCTATGAAGTTGCGGCGAGTTCGCTCTCTCCTTGACCTGGATTCCCAGTGCGTTCCCGCTAGCTTCGGTCGGATTGTGTGCACTTGGTGTACTCTGCGGATGGAAGACGTTGCCGGTCGAGGGGGGATATTGGTGGTGCTGCCCTTGCCATTCCGACGGGACTGACAACGCAGCATCGTAAGTGTTCGACATGCGTGGGGGACTTGGCGGCTTGCGAGACGGATCGTACTTGCTGAAAGGCCAGTGGCTATGGTCCGTATCGCACTGTCGAGTAACAAGCATTTGGGCGGAGGAGGGGCGTCTTTGTCTAGACAGAGTGACGAAGTAGGCTCAGGTCGAGAAAGATTGATCGAGTGGCCGTTTGTGACTGCGGCTGAAACGACAGGGCAAGTCTCAGGGGGATGTTGGGTGCTAAAGGTACTGAAGCTCGAGGAGAGAAGGAAGGATATTTATCGACAATATCCTCACACGCAGAGTCCCTGGGGAGCGAAGGATCAGGACTATAAAGGTGCCAACGAAATAGAACTGGTTGAAAGGGTTGAAGTATCGAGATGGGGCCTGCACTCGTGATAAAGCGGCTTGAATTGGTTGAAAAGAGCGTGACGATTGTTCAGGAAGAAGAAGAGAATAAAGTGAGAGACCTTGGTCGGAAAATAGACAACCGTTGTGACACGGGGAAGATGGTTCAAAGTGCGAATGGCATCTCAGGAACCAGGAACCAGCTTGAGTTCGAGAGGGAAAGAAGCGAATCTCCAATGACAAAACCGAGGTAGGCTTTGAGATATATGGAACAAGTTCAAGAACAAAACGTTTCTCTGTGGTGGGGTCCGTGATCTGCCTGGGCGTGCCTGGGTTGCATCCACAACTCTGTGTTGCTGGATGGTCTGAACACGGTCATCCTTCGACGGACCCTAGTCTGTATATACGGCAGAAGTGTGATTACATCCAGGGAGCCTTCGAGGAGAGATCCTGACAGAGAGGATGCAAGGGGTATGCACAACAAGGAATGGAAACACCACCGAGGTGGGGGTATGTGGTGTGGTACCCTGGCGGAGCAGAGCGGGTGGCCCGGTGCACGTTTTGAGGCCTGTCGTTGCCGCACCTTCGCGGGCCACGCACCGGGGTGCACCTGATGATGGTGATTATCACCACGCCCCTCCATGACAAGTCGGAGAGGGAGCCCTTGGGCCCTTGAGCCCCTTCTTCTCTTCTCTCCCCCTCCCTCCCCTCCAAATCCACCAGCCCCGACCCAAATGTGCCTGCTGAGCCACACGGCCCTCAGACCGGGCCACCAACAACGACGTTGACGAAAACCAGTGGCGGACCTCCAAAGGCTGCATCGATAATCCCGGGTCACGGAGGTCCGAGGAGACAGTGTCCCCGAGCCTGAGAATGGCGACCAAGCCGAGCAGAGCGTCACAGAAGAGCAGCGTGAATTGCCCAGCCCGGAAAGGTTCCGGACACAGACAACCACATCACGCCGTGTCATCAGACCTCCTGTTCCAAGCGACGAGCGTCGGGCCTGGGAGATGTGTAAACCGCACGGTGGAGGGGTAGCCAGGCTCCTCGGCGCAGTCTCGAGACGACGCAAGGGAGAGATGCCATGAAATTGCGAGTGGCGCACAAGAAGTCGAGATGTCTTCGTGCCAACGCAGACGGCGCCCATCAAACCCGTCCACAACATGAGAGAGCCCGGCCAGGCAAACAAGGTTCGCCAGCCCACAGCAGGGAGACGTATCTCGGCTGGGATATCTCCATTGGTCCTTCATTACATTGGCCCTGTGCTGACTCCACGGCAGAGCGCATGTTACGCATGACCGTTGTCGAGACCTGACCGAGTATGACCTCGAGCCAATGAAGAGCTGACGGGCGTTCCAGACTGAACGGGTATGCTGAGTGCGAAGATGGGTGAGGAAAATGTGTAATCGTGTGTACGGAGTAGGGAGCACGGAGGCCAGTAGGGGTGGTCAAATTCTCAACAGCAGGCGACCTAGAGCAGGGGCTGACAGTGAAGGGGCTGAGGCGGGGGATTTCTCGAGATGAGATGGATTCTCGAGCACATGCCTCGTCGACAGCCACGAGTGACCTCCTCTGCTGGACCCTGAAGCCGTTGCATTTGGCTTGGGAACACCCCATAAATGAGATTCGTAATGAAATCTCGCAGGGAATGTGAGGTTGAGCGAAATGGTGGTGTGGTGGCTGGGGCACAAAGCCGTGAACGGGAGACGGGGCCGCGAGGTGAAGCAAGTGAGTCGACCGAGTTCGTAGACAGGACGCCGTGCCTCCGTCGGTGCATGAAGGACAGCAGAAACGAGACCTCGTCTATCGATAACTGCAGTGGGTGGCAACGGGGGTGGGCAGCTCCAAAGAGGCCCAGGCGTACGAGGCACAGCCAGCCCAGCTAGTCGTAGTAGGTAGCATTTCGTGCACTCCCGCAATCCCCGTTGTGCGTTTGGATCCTCAGAAACGTCTCGGCTCCCTGTCTCTTGTTTTGACGACGGATGGAGACGGGAGCCACGATTTTGTTTTGCCGCCGTCATCATTGTCGAGTGGATTTGTGCGTATTCGTACGGGCGACGAGAAGCGGTGGCGATTCGACCTGACTGACTGGGTGGGCAGAGGCGGACGGCACTTGAGAACAGAAGAGCCCGGCATCTCAGATGTTGTCCCTAAGCGGCCCCATACGTAGGGCCGGCGTATGCGGGCTTCTCAACGGTCTGTTGCGGCGTCGGCGTCGGCGTCGCACGCGTGTGGCTGAGGACTAGGAGGAGGGGGTGTCGTGGGTGTGTGTTCGAGGAGAGGAGGAGGAGGAGGAGACTGGTTGTGTGAGCCCTGTAATGCACTATTGCGGGTCGCTGAGCAAGAGCCCCAACACATCCCGTCTGGCTAGGTGCCGACTTGCTGCCGTCTCGCTGCGGCCTTGCTTTCATCCAGGGACAAAGAGAAAAGAGACAGCAAATTGAGCAGTGGTGTTGGGGGCTAGTTTTCTCGTGCGCCCGTAAAAGCACGGCGCCGTCCAAGCCACACATGCCGTCGAGACGCAGATATCTTGCCATCCAATCCAGATGGCAAAAAGATCTGCCAGTACCCGGCCAACACGGAGCGAAGGAAGGATGATGCCGTTCGGGTGAATCGTTGTGTTTCGAGAACGGGTTCGGCTTGGTGCAACACCATCAGGCAGAGTCGGTATATCCGTATTCCATCTCGTAAGCCCGGCGCCGTTTGTTTGGTTGTTTGTTTCCCCTCGACTTGTTTGGTTTCTTTCGAAAGGTGTCGTCGCCTTGGGTTGCTTCAATGTCGTGTCAAGGGTTCGACTCCAAGCCAAGCGCGATTGCCGGAGTCGAGACGATAGCTCTCTGCAAGCTGTGTGAACACGGAAGGAGCGGATGCCGATCTTGGGAGCTCTCTTGCTGAATCCTTCTATTCGTACTGTGTAAGTATGTACTAGGTATGCCTCCAGCTGCGAATTTCGAAGGGCAGGTGCATTGGAGATGGCCGAAGACGCGAATAGGCCGCAGCTGCCCAGTTGCCCAGCTGCTTCCTCAGCTCCCGTCCAGTTAGGGAAGGATCGAGTCCTACAAGTCCCTTCCCTCCCCGGGCCGTCATTGTGTGTAAATGCAGGTGGGAAGTCCCGTCCCGCCGCAGGTGCCTTCCCAATGCACCCCCATATGCACAACAAAAAAAAAACTTCACGCTGCAAGCGCCAGCAAAACAAACGAAGAAGCTCCATGATGAGGCCGATTACCAACAGTGCCTTACATTATTCCCACATTATTGCATCCATCTCTGCTGCTCTGTTCTGTTCGACCCAGTCACAGCTGAGCTTTCATCGGAAGACACGACGCCGCTAGGATCAAGGATTGGATGCAGCCAGCCTGAGGTTTCATGCTCACCGGGGCCTGCTGGACTCGCAAGCCTCAAATACCAGTTTCCCCGAGTTTGGCGCCTGTTGCCGTGAGCTTGAGACTCGATGGTGGCGATGGCCCCGAGCCCCTCGTGCAAAAACGTGGATCCGACCCGTCTTCAATCATCCGTCATCCATGCCGTCTCTTCATCCTCATCCTCATCATCCTGCTCAGTCCTCGAGGACGACCCAAAGGGAGACCCGGAAGACGAAGGATGCTGTAGAGCACAGAAGGAATCCTAGGACCGGGATACTACAAAACCCTTTCGAGAGGGGGAAAAGAGGGAGAGGGAAAAGTGTGCGACTCCAACAACACAGCATACTATTCAATGCCGCCCACCGTCTGTCTCCTCAGCCACGGGACTGGTCAACTCTGAGGCTGCTCGGTCCCTCGCTCTCCACGGGCCCGCTACCGGCCGTGTCTTCCTCGCACCTCCCCTCCGTCTGGCTGTCCCTCCCTTACTCCCCTCTCCAGCATCCGTGACGGCATACGTGACGTCTGTGGACCTGGATGCCATTGTCGACAAGTCCTTCATTTCTCACCTCCCAAGTTATGTCGCCGAATAGACCGCCATCACGACCCAGGTGAGACTCTGCACGCCAGCACAAACTTATGGTCTCTCCATGCCCCGCTCGCTGCTGGTAATGCTACTCAGTTGTTTGGTTGTTGGTTCATCTACTGCCCGGCTTCTTCCCGGAATGTGCTTACGATTGTGTATCCCTATCTCTCAATGGGATTCTAAGCTTCCCGAAGACGCGGCAGAGCGGTGGGTCTGATATTCAAGAAGGTTCCGGTCTTGTCTCACCCTCCATGGCGTGCGTTGGGTTGAACGGGTAGACCGGTACTCGTCAAAGGCTTGAGCAGTGCAGCATCTCCACGTCCTCTTCATGGTTGTCCTACTTGGCGGCGACTCGGAAGCCTTGGCTCGGAAGCAGAACCTTTCGGGACGACATACAACTTGCAAGGGATCTACTGACATCAGGGCTACGATGCCGGATTTAGATCATGGCTAGGTATCGGTACCTATCGAACGAAAAGGGGTCCAGTGCTATGAAAAGACGAGGCGACACGACCATCGACGCATCGCTCGTATCCGTTACTGATACCCTAGCCTGTACATGTCCTACCCGACATTGTTCTGTGCAACCATGCGGTGCACTCCCCAAAGAAGCGGACGCCGGGTCACCATCGACCTAGGTTTTGTGAGCCCTCGAGGGGAGGCATGTCGGCGCACATCGTCAGTCACCTGCTCCGGGAGAAGATGCTCTCCACGGTGTCACGGAATCGATTGAACCACGTTGTCTTAGCAGTCGCAGCACAGTATGGCAGAAAGAGTGGTGCGAGTGGCACGCGGCTAGTGACATTCGCAAATCCCTTCGCGGGTCACAATAGCCAGTTCGAGCCGACGACTGTATTTCCTTTCCAGAGCCTTGAGACTTGACTTAAGCTTGTGTCAACGGGTTCTGCAATACCTACGTCTCTCCACGTTTCAACACCAACCACAGGCAGGGCCTTTCGTATAACAGCGAAAGTGCCTCACGCCTCATGTCGCTTTACAAAGATACTCGCATCTTTGGGCTTTTCTTTTGGCAACTTGAATCTCAGCCTGAACTCATACAGCCGTTTTACAACGTCCTCTTGGATACGGATACATACAGTTCAGCAGCAGCAAGCCACCAGAGAGGGACAGCCTTGATATCGACACCCCCCAGTCCCCAGATTTCAGGGGCGCCTTCTCCGCCCCCAGCTCCGCGATGGTGCGGTTAGCGAGACTCTAATGGGGCTTCGGGATCCTGGGGCCCTTCGGTTTCATGCATCGCCAATCATCCCCAACTGCTTGTCCCTTCAACTCTCGCAGAACCAACAGTTGAGAGAGAAGGGCAACTACAGCTACACTGGGTCGGCTGGAGGAGAACAGATGGATTTCCCACTCGGATCAATTCGGCTCACACATGACAGGCTTTCCATGTGTTGAAGGATATTCGCCCCCTCGCGGCTCCTTTCGCTGTGGGCACGACAAGGGCCAATTGGGGGAATTATGAAGAAGCGACGAAGAATGGCAAAAAGTCCGGCATTCCCAAGGCCCAGGGACAGGGCAAAGACAATTGCAGGAGTGCTGCAGGGGCATGGGATGGCGTGCAAAGAGGCAGATCTCATCCATTGGCTTCGGGACCCATCAGCAGCAGCACACCAGACCTCACCTCATCTCACTAGACACTCGCCCCATGGCGCTGGACATGTCCCTCGGCCCCATTCTCCGGGAGCGCTGTGGCCTTTGCTGCGAGGCCTCGAGTCGTCTGGTCTCTTCCTTGTCAGCTTCACGATACCGTACATGGTGGACATTCTGCAGGCGAAAATTCTTGCAGCGAGCATGTGCATGGCAGCTTGCATTCGATAGCGTCGTCCATTCGATGTCGACGACTTCGCTATTCCGGAAACGGGATTTCAGCACATACGACGATGGGCTCGGCCGAGCCTATCTACGGGTGGTTAAGCTCAACGGCACTTGCGAGATGCTAGTCTGTAACGACAGCCACATAATAAGTCCCAAACCGGTCTATACCAACCCAGGCCGATCGATGATCATACCTCCCCAGATTCGCAGGGAAAAATGGGTAATTAAATGTCCAGGACTTCCAATCTTATAGACAAGGGGGGGTTGTTGACGTGAGGGGGAACCGGGAACCACGAATGCTACGAAGCGGCGGTACGAGACGGACACCACGAGGCACCACGAAGCACTACGAAGCAGTCGTCCGGATCGCATGCAAAGATGGTCCCTTTCTTTTCCTTGGGCGAACAGAGAGAGGCAGGATTTCCCTCAAACATGCCCGCCCAAGCGCGCTCTGGCATTTCGTTCAGCGAGCGTTTGAAAGAGGGCCAACCGCGCAGCTCGCTCGTTCGGCGGCTTGGCCATGGGAGGTTTAATTATAGGACCCGTTGCTGACTGACCGTCTCACGGATCTGTCCATGGCCATCTCGCTCGGGGGGGCGCCAATCAAACCGGCATGGAACAGCGTGTGGCTTCATCCGCGGCCATGTCAAAACATCGGCTCGAACCTTGGAGTTGACGTTCCATCTGAAGGTCCGCGACCAACAGCGAGAGAAGGTGCGTATTGTCCCAGGTCCCAGGTCAGGCCTCCGAGGAGTTCTACGACGCAATCGATAATCTCGCAGTGCGCTCTCAACAATTCCATCGAAGCCCTACCCTGTCCAGGGTATCCCTTTTTGCTGTTTTCCCATTCCCTGGCAGCATGTTTCATCTGTGGAGAAGGCCAGAAAAAGGGACCTTTTGCAGCCACCTTGGGGACGTACGGATACAGTCTGAGGGGGCTCACGACGCTTGCTGACGAAGATGGCCCATGCCGGAGCGAGATTTGGGGGCAGGAAACGGTCCCTGAAAGGCCCTGAATTCCAAATTGCCCGTCTTGTGGGCGTTGTCTCGGCGCAAGGAGCTGGGGTTCGGCGTGCCGAAAGACTGACGAGTTGGCGTCGGCTAGGTACTATATACCACTACGTATCTACCCAGTCCAGTTCATCCCCCGATGGGTCTAGGAGCTCACTTACTCACTCATACTCCCTCTCCCTCTCTCTTCCTCATGTTGGGTTGCAGGGGACAAGCTTTCCGGGCTCTAAAAAAAAACAATATCCAGTCAATCAACTTTCATCTCATCATCATCTCCGGATCGCACTATAGGAATGGATAAAGACGCACACATGGACTCCTCGGACTCTCCAAGCACATCACATCTCAACTCCACCACGCCGCATCGAACACAACACGGTCCACGTATGGCTGCGTCTGGACGTTGCTAATTCCATCATGATTCGGCCAGCCCGCAGAGTCGTCCTCGCGTCCCTCACGTCCCACTGACAGTCTAAGCGAGAATCGAGAATGCCTCCTCTGGGATGTGAGGGTGATGGCCGGCCAGGTTGCCGGCACAGGGTTCGTGCAGATTGAAGCCAGCACTTCGATGCAGCGGCATATCTCTCCCCACTGGGAAACAAGGTAGTGGCTTGTTGGGATGCCATGGTAACATTCATCTGCGCAGCCCGCATGAGAGAATGTACGATGCTTCTGGGCAATCACTCGATGTGTCCAAGGGTGGTCTGGAGAAAACAATCACCGCCATTTGGAAACTTGTTGAGGTGATGATCTGCGAGGCCGAATTGGCTTTTCGGCACTTCCTTGAGATGTGAGGCGTCAGGACGGCAGTGCCTTGGCCTTCCCCGGTTCGTTCGTGACTGAGCAAGTCAGGAGAGGAGCTTTGCCGCTGACCTGGACAGGGCCGACTCGACTCGACTTGACATCTGGCTTCTCTCAGCGGCAACGGCTCCTAGGAGAGAGCGCTTTGGCCTCGACAGACAGAAGTTCGGACAAGAGACGGTCAGATGTCGGATACCTCTCTGCCCGAAGAAAGCACAAATCGAACCATTGTGACGCCGCGGTGCAAAAAGGTGCGGCCCTTGACGCTGCACGTCAATTCACTACGGGTGCACTAGCAGGTCGGGGCCGAAGCAGTCTCGATTGATGGGTCTGTATGTAGCCAACCGCGCGAGGGATCCTCCCGCCTGTCGGCTGCTATTTCTCTCTCTCGCATGCAGGGCTGGTGTTATTTTGGCTGATGTGAGAGAGCAATCTCTTCTCGTGGGCCATGAAATCGTCTCCCTGCGAGTTGTCGGGGCTCCGGCACGCGATCCTGGTGATCCGCGAAGGGCTTGCAAGCAAGAGAGGTCCTCCCTCTCGTCTCGTGGCTGGGGAGGAGAGAGACAGATAGATGGAGAGAGAACATGCATCATGGGACGGACGACGGGGTCCTTTTGGAAGACGGTCTTGGCCGTCTGAGCAGATTCTAGCTATGACGCTACGGGATGATACAAGGAAAGCTGGCACGGGACGGTTTGTCTTTGAACTAGATCTCGTCCCGTGCTAAATCGTCGGCGGAACGAAACACGAACGGCTGTACCTCAAACAGGGCAACTTTTGTAGGGCGAGTTTGGAGTGTGGGAGAGGAGGCTATTTTTGGTTTCAAACCCATGGGACGCGGCGAAAGGGGACGGCATTCTATCTCAAACGGCAGGCGTTGAACAATGAAATCCACGGTCCAAGTGCCGGTTTAACGGAAAAATTTTCCTTCAACTGGTTCTCAAGTTAATTTCGGGAGGATGATGAGGGTTTTGACGGTTGCGGGTGCGGGTTTGAGTGCTCGTTGGGAAGGAGGTTTTTCCGAGTTTGGGAAGAGGACCTTTTTTGTGGGAAGCGAAAGGGATGTGTCGCGTTGAGAGAGGAGAGGAGGAGTAAGTTTGGCTTGGCTTTCTTTCTTGGTGTTTATCGACGTTGTTGTTGTTGTTGTTGTTGTTGTAGCTTGATCCTTGTGTGGTGGAGGAGGCGGATATCCGGCTGTCGTCAGTAGAGAAGTCGGTCGGTTGACACCTTATTAAGGTAGCATTAGTATCAAGAGCGATAGTAGGTAGCAGTACGGAGTATTCGTATGTAGTAACAGCCGCAGTAGTATTAGGGGGGAGGAGGGAAACACGGTTCTGGAGAAAACACGAACGGGGTCGGTCGTGGGTTTGGGCCTTTTCTCGGAGGTCAGTTTTTTTCTACGAGGCCTCACTTTTCAGCTTTCCTCCTTCCCCGGGGGGAGGGGGGGCTTGGTTACCCTGGGAGACCAGACGATTTGGATCATGTGAAGTTGTGCATTTCTGGCATGATGTCTGAGGGATCTTTTGCAGTAGAGAGGGAGGGAGGGAGGGTGGTGGTTGGGTAAAAGGGGGGGGGGGGGGGGAAGGG
>JAMQMW010000075.1:0-16883 GCA_024115155.1 Thelonectria blattea
CAAAAAAAAAAAAAAAAAAAAAAAAAAAAAAAGGCTACTTATTCCCCTCGCTTGGCTTGACTTTTTAGCTCCGGGTGCTAAACGGGCGAGAACATCTTTTTTCCCACTTCCCGACTCGACTTGGGTTCGTTTCCAGCCAGTTTTGTTCATATCCAGAGGCATCGAACGAAACGGCCAAGAGGAAAAGACAAAAACGCTGAAAGACAAAGGAGGGCGCCGTTTGTCTTTTTTGTCGGTTTGTTTCATTGTCAACACTGCCTATTGTCTATTGTCCACTATCCTTACTACACACATTGTTCTTGCCATGGATCGGCTTCGGTCTACGCTTGATGGCTTCCGCCAGACCATGCAGCGTGTCGACGAGAGACTCTCTTCGTCGGCCTTTGGTCGCTTCTTCCGTCTCGAGGGAAGTCGTCATGTAAGTTCACCTCTTGGTTAATCACCAGCCAAAAATATCCATCGTGAACCACCTCGTCTAAGACCAATGGCAGCCCAACGAAATCGCGGGGTCCTCGGCCTTCAACGAGATTCGCGCCGGAGTAACGACGTTTGCGACAATGGCCTACATCATCGGCGTCAACGCGTCTATTCTCTCGCAGACGGGCGGGCCGTGTGGGTGCGATCTCGATAACCGCGCCGACTGCGACAATATTGCTGCGTATCGGATGTGTAAGGAGGGTGAGTTTCTCCAGTGCTATCTGAACCCATCTCCTGGACGTAGACTAACGGGTATACAGAGGTCAGACTTGATCTCGTCACTGCGACCGCTGCCGTCGCCGGCCTCGCCAGCTTTCTCTTCGGCTTATGCACCAACCTCCCCGTTGCTCTCGCGTAAGTAACCCACACACTCTCTATCCCGAGACTCAAGTCTGAACATTCCAGTCCCGGCATGGGCCTAAACGCCTACTTCGCCTTCCAAGTCGTCGGTCCCAACGGCTCCGGTCCCATCCCCTACGGCGTGGCCCTAACGGCCGTCTTCGTCGAGGGCCTCATCTTCATCTTCCTCGCGCTGACGGGCATGCGCCAGTGGCTGGTGAAGCTTATCCCGGCTACTATCAAGACAGCTACGGGCGCGGGTATTGGTTTCTTTCTTACTGAGATTGGGCTGTCGTACTCGGCGGGCATTGGGGCGATTACCGGAGGGTATAGTTCTACGCCGTTGGCTATTGCCGGGTGTCCGGAGGAGATGCTGGATCCGGATACACAGATGTGTGATGGGGGGCTGATGTCGAGTCCAAAGGTGCGTGAGACAGGTTTTCGTCGTGAGGCGTTCGAGACTGACCAAGTGTAGATGTGGACTGGCATTGTTGCAGGCGGCATCGTGACGGCCTATCTCATGTCCTTCCGCGTCAAGTACGCCTTCATCATCGGCATCGCCTTTGTCTCTATCCTCTCCTGGCCGTAAGTCACCCTCTTCACTTGGCCTATTCAGCTGTTCCTAACTCCTCCAGTCGCACTACAGCCATCACCTACTTCCCCCACACAGATGAAGGCACCTCCCGCTTCGACTTCTTCAAGAAAGTCGTCTCCTTCCACCCCATGTCTAAGACGCTCAACGCCCTCGACTGGAACATTGCCGACAACGGCGGCCAGTTCGCCGTGGCTCTCTTCACATTCCTCTACGTCGATATTATCGATGCTACCGCCACGCTCTACTCCATGGTTCGCTTCAGCGGCGTTGTTGATCCCAACGAGGGAGATTTTCCCAGGTCGACCGTGGCCTTTTGCTGCGATGCCGGGTGTATTTCTATTAGTGCCCTGCTGGGCTGCTCGCCGGTCACGGCCTTTATCGAGAGCGGTGCGGGGATTGCCGAGGGCGGGAGGACGGGTCTGACGGCGATGACGACGGGCTTGTGTTTTATCGTGTCCATCTTCTTTGCGCCCATCTTTGCGTCCATTCCGCCGTGGGCCACTGGGCCAACGCTGATTCTTGTAAGTCATCGACTGCCCCGTACAAACCCTACCCGCAGACAAGTACTAACACCAACAGGTCGGCTGCATCATGGCCCGACAGATTGCGCAAATCAACTGGCGTTACCTCGGCGACGTCCTCCCTTCCTTTGTCGTCATGACCTTTGTCCCTTTTTCATACAGCGTAGCCTACGGCCTCATCGCGTAAGTCTCTCATACCACCCACATCCAGCACTCCCTTACTAACCCTACCAGCGGCATCTTCGTCTACGCAGTCCTCAATGGCCTCATCGCCCTAACCGTCCGCCTCTCCCGCGGCTCCCTCGAGCCCAGCGAGTACGACTACAAGGAGCACTGGTCGTGGAAGGCGTCGGGCCGCAAGCCCTGGTTCGTCCGGGCGGTCCAGGGCCGCGCCTCTTTCAAGGTGGACGACAAGTCAAGCACCCAGTCGTTCCACATGAACGGCCAGGACAGCGTGTTTGCTTCGCATTCGCGGCGCGCGTCGCTGGAACATCAGCACGTAGAGGTGGGGGCTAAGAGCGTGACGGTGCCGATGAGGGTTATGACGCCGAGGGGAGCGTATTAGATGTTGTTTTCATAGCGTAGATGAAATTCATTTGTAATGTTGATGTTTTGAATAAGACTTTTTGAGTTGTTTTCGTCTGATCATGGGCACTTCTATCAAGTGTTGAGGGAACAACGCACCAATTTTGACGAACTAACGGCAATTTACTACATGAGACATGTGAGTCAAGTGACCACAAAAAAGAAAACAACACAAATTGTCAACAAAAAGAAATACTGCGACCACGCCAGGAGTCGAACCTATTTTGAATGTTAGTTAACCATCGTAATTCATCGTCTCTGGATCGAACTGACCTGGAATCTTCAGAGAAGCGGAAATGGAGCCGAAATCTGACGCCTTAGCCATTAGGCCACGCGGCCGATCTAACTTGCTTCCCAACGACGCCACGGCTGGACTATAGATTAGCCAGATGGGTGTTGCAAGAACTTCATCGTTCAGATGGGAGGGCCGTAACAGCACGCAGAGGTATCAATCGAAGCAAGGGGATGTTTAAGCAGGTAGCTTTTTGTCACGGGAGAGGCATTTGATTAGAAGTTTCAACTGAGCATTTCCTAAGGCATTAATATGAAGAATACGAATACAGCCAAGTCATTCTCTCGAAATTCACCAAACCAAAAGCCAACAAACTCATTCCATCTTTCCACGTACAAGCGGAATCATCACACCCGCCCACTCTTTATACAGGGAGTCCAACGTTTTCGATACGTCGTCCAGCTCCCGTTGGATTATTTCCCTTGGCAAGTGTGCGTCGGGGGCTGCATCTTTGTCATAACACATCGCGATGGCCGTCGCAGTTCCGAGGCGTCTCATCATGGCCAGAATTCGTTGTTCAATGTCGTCCGCATGAGACAAAAGCTCCGTCTTCTCCAACTTATTCCTCCCGAGCTCCCTGTTAATCGAGAACGTAGTGAAAGAAACGCCTTCGTAGCGAGCAACCTCTGGTTCGTCGGGCAGGGCACCGGGTCGGGTCGTCGTCGGTCCGACTGTTCCTGGGAGAACTTGACTTGATCCGCCAACTAGCCTCGTGGGAGATGGCTGGCCGCCAATCCTCCGTCTCTTATGCCGTGGGTAAGCCCGAGCTTCAATGCCGGATGGCTGCTCCCATGAGAATGGGTCGCTCATCGTCGGTTTGGTAGTCCTTAGGAAACATAGAGCTTTTTCAGTGTGGGACATCCCCATCGTGGAGGATGAGCCGCCTGAATGTTGAGTCGAGCTGGGGGGGGTTTGATGCTGGAAAGGTGGATAAACTCCCTTTCCGAATAGTAGAAACGAGGAGATGTAGCTGTAAATGAACTTGGTCGTTACGGGGAATGAAATTTGTGATTCTGTATTCACTACTGCGGAGTGCGTTCAACTTTTCAAGAGCGAGTAGAGAACTTGAAGGAGAACGATGCCAAAAGCGATTATTTGCAGGGGTTTATCAGTTTATACGAAGAAAAAACCATGGAATAAACCGAAAGGGATCACGAAAGGACAGATCACTCGCTGAGTCACTACTATGACGAGGCCATCACGGTACCGCTCCGGTCTTACTCTGCACGACTGGTGGTGGCACCAACGGGTCAAAGCAGTGGAAGAATCTGCCATGATGACTCGGTCATTATCTCTTTGACTGCAACAAACTCACAAACTTGTACTCGTCCCATATGGTCCATGGCTTCATGAGTACCTATAACACGAAACATATTTAACCCATGAAATTGTGTCAAATTATTCAGATCGCCTGGTATATTGTCTCTTGTCGCCCTCCGGAACGTATGGCTATGGGGGCACATATCCCTCTCCGTCCCATATCATATTGAGACTGTCGATCATTTGTAGGCAGGGAGGCCGTGGGTTCGGACGTGGCCGAGGCGGTCGATGCTGTTGCCCAGTGTGAGGCGGATACTGCCGTTGTAGACTGGAGATAGGAAGGTCTCTCGACCAGAGCGGTTCGATCAAGTATCGGATGGCAACGACGGTAAGAGTTTCTACTCGGCACGTTAATGCTGCAAGCGGACTGTGGTTTGTGGGTGTACAGATGAGAACAAATGGAAGTGTTTGGGGAGTCGAGTTTCTTCCCGGATGCAGTGGCTCAAGAGGAGCTGCCTGTGGCAATTTGCAACACGCCTGATAGATCCTCCTTAAGTTATTGGAGTATGAAGCAGGTGCCGTGTGTCTATGATGGAAACTGGGAACCAGGAGCCTGTGGTAAAGACAACACGGCAACAACCAAGATGCGTACAAGCTCGTCAAAGCAAGCGCCGAGACCGCAAGTCGTTTCGTAGAGCTTAGAAGTGATTCTGATGTTAGCAGGTTGTAGATGCGCTCCTCGCCGTCCTCTTCCTCACCCTCGGCATCATCCACAACCTCCTGGGGGCCATCATCGTTCTACCTTGAGGCGTAAGGTACGGTGCTCGCCGACAATGTGAACCCCCTACTCGACTATGGCACGATTTGAACCAAACAGGTGACTCGGAAAAGAAATCATTTGGAGTGTCATCTTCACACACTTGGAATACGTCTAGAATTAGCTAGTGTCTGGCCAGGATGAGAGATTATCCACAGGCTGGAAGTGGTGATGTGTAACCATGTTGCGAGGCATCTACACAGATAGCTGCTTATTGTACATCAACAAATGGTATATGTCTAAAGGGTATGATATGATAATTTGTTTCAATGCTTTCAAAAAATCGGTTTAATCAATTGCTTGACAAATTTGAACAGGACAACTCACCCAAACAGAGCAGTCAGCGAGTCACCCCC
The DNA here is from genome assembly GCA_024115155.1 of Thelonectria blattea. Classification (NCBI taxonomy): domain Eukaryota; kingdom Fungi; phylum Ascomycota; class Sordariomycetes; order Hypocreales; family Nectriaceae; genus Thelonectria; species Thelonectria blattea. The sequence continues at coordinate 5,243 of JAMQMW010000075.1, forward strand.
AGCACTCATGGACTCTGTTCAAGGTCGAATGCCTCATTCTGATAGAGTCACATATTGATATCAACCACAATCAATGCAATGCACCTTCTCAGTCCCTGTCGTCTCATGTTGAAAAGACGCTACCCGAGCTCGATTGCCGCAGATGCTGCCTCACGAGTTTGCCGTCATCGGTAGCCGGCTGGAGTGTGGGGCGTAGCGCGTTGGCGTATTTGGCGGGGTCATTCCATTAGCGGGGCATATTCTATTATCGGGCAATGATATGCGTGTATCAGTCTCTACAAGATTCACAGTTTAGGGCAAGCGTGGTCTGTCTTCACGAACGGAAAACAAGAGACATGACATCAAAACGCAGGGGAAAAACTACCCTGGCATCGGCACCCGAGTCGGGTCATGGGCCATAATGTGACCAAGTCGAAATCGCGAAGCCATTGTTCGCTGAGGTTTGTTTCGCGCGTGGATTCACACATGCACCAGCTGATGCATCACAGGGAACAGGGGCGGCAGTTGAAGTCGGCTTTGTCTATTCCCCCACCACCCCGAGATTGCAAAGACGCCTGCGTGATTGGTTGCATCTGCTGCCTGCATCTGACGGGCTGGGGTCGCCGATCCGAAAGGATGGACCGCCTCTAGCCTCGTGCGTCGATTGGCTCCTTCGCGAGCCCAATCCCCTTCCAGAGAGATATATCCCCGCATCCGAATTCACAAGCCGGGGGAAATCACTTACCCGTGTCGCAGTGCCGTCCAGTTCTCTGCAGCACCATCCGTCGTTGCCGAACTCTTTGCCGCATTAATCCTCGTACGATTCGCCGTGAAGGACGCCTATAGTCGATTCTTATTTAAACATCAGCCTCCTCCTTCTTCAATACTCGACATCACCATCACCATCACATCAAACACATTCCCCCTCAACTCAACCCCGCTACACCAAAACTCGCAATGGCTACCAACGGCACCAACGGAACCAACGGGACCGCCCCCGCCCCCGCCGCTCACAGATTCGACCCCGACTTTACGCAACATGTCATCGACCTCATGGCTCCCGAGACGCTTCCCCGCCACCGAGAGATTCTCACTTCCATGATCCGCCACTTGCACGACTTCTGCCGCGAGGTCGAGCTCAAGCAGGACGAGTGGGTTCTCGGTGTCAACTACATCAACTCTCTCGGCCAGGCCTATGAGAAGAACCGCAACGAGACGTGGCGCGTGTGCGATATTCTCGGTGTCGAATCGTGAGTTGCTCTACTTCTTTGCTGAAACTTAATTTAACATTCATAGTCTCGTCGACGAGATCAACCACAAGATCGTCACCGATGATGGCCGCGCTCCCACATCCTCCACCATTCTCGGACCCTTCTGGTCTCCCGAGACCCCCTTCCGAGAACTCGGCGGCAGCGTTGTTCAGAACATGCCCAAGGACGGCCAGCTCACTCACTTCCACGGTGTCATCCGCGACGTCGACACGGGCAAGGGGATCCCCAACGCCGTCTTCGACATGTGGCAGGCCAGCACCAACGGCAAGTACGACGTCTTCGACCCCGAGAACCAGACGCGCCACAACCTCCGTGGCAAGTTCCGCACCGACGCCGACGGCAAGTTCTGGTTCTACTGCCTCAAGCCCACCGAGTACGCCATCGACACGTCTGGTCCCTCTGCCGAGCTGCTCAAGATCATGGGCCGCCACCCTTACCGCCCTGCCCACATCCACATGATGGTCACCCACGACGACTACGTCGGCGTCACCGCTCAGCTCTACCCCAGCGACGACCCTTACCTCGAGACCGACACGGCCTGCGCTGTCAAGGACGATTTGCTTCTCAACTTCAAGCCCGTCGAGAACGATCCCAACGGAGCTGTCCTCGATGTCGAGTACAACGTGCGCTTGATCTCCAAGACGTATAAGCCCGATGCCGTCATGTTCAAGCAGAACGCGAACCAGAACAAGTTCTGAGGTGGTGTTAAAATGGCGAAGCGCAGCGAGGATGGCGTTTGAGCGGAATGATTTAGCAATGACATGCAGTTTATGTCTAGTTTATGCAAAATAAAAACGTAAAATCAATATTGGCAGTATCAGCCGCTTGTGAATGTATATATGGTTCCTATAAGCCAATCGGAGGGAGTTATCTTGACTGCGAGTGCAGGGATAAGGGCCTAAGCCAACTGCCGGCGTGGCACGGCTGGGACATCCCTGCACCTTGTGTCACGACCTGTTCTCGGCAACATTTAATATGGTTCGATGCGATCCGAGTGTAACGCAAGCTGCGAACAGTGGATGGTCGAAGTGTATTGTGTGACCACAAAAGGAATAAGCATGTTGACGACGGTCCCCTTAGCAACTTTGTACTCATCCGCTTGAAGGCGAGGACAAATGTTGAGGATGAGGTAGGTTGCCTGAATAGGTAGCTCCTGGTAAATTGGCAAGCTGGGGTCCCGGTCTGCCAGTTGAAGAGTCGGCGGCTGCCGTAAATCCAGTCGAAATATCACAGCAACAACATGAAGCTGGGGTTTTCCAGCGTACGAGAGCACTCGACTAATTTTCCAACCAGATGATCCCATAGATAGAAAAGCAGAGTTTCAAACGGCCCCTCAAAAGCAAGAAATACAAGTCGCCGTTGTTGCTGGGCAAGCACCAGACCCAAGCACCCTCATCTGGTCTAGGCACCCAGCAAGTGTCGGGATCCCCGAGCCCGTTTATCCTCAGGCCGTGGGGCAATGATCGCCATCGAGATGACCTATGAGGCGTTTTGTTGAGATACGCTTATGGGAATAATTGGAAATGGCATTTCGAGGCAGTGCACTCGGCCGTTTCATCAACGATTGACGATCCAGCCTTAGGGAGTTGAGCCGGGGAGGTCCAAGCACTTGATCTATTTCTGGATTGTATTGCTTTTCATGCAGGTTTACTTGGAGTTAGGGTTGAACTTGTGCCAGTTCCTGTGAAGAGTGTTCTGCCTCCTAACCTGGAGTGACTGCTGATGCCTGTTCCGTCGTCCGTCGTACATGCTTTGTGGACTCATCTCTCAAGGTCGGGTCTTTACGTAACAAACACACGCAAGCAGACTCATATTCCAAATAGCTCCTTTAGCTCTTCAACCCAGTGTCCATTCACTCTATGCCAAGGCCTCCTCACGCGTATAGGCTATGGCCATGCAACCTTGCCCCTTCCTCCGAAAACCAAATGCCTCAAGATCAAGTGGCACCATAAAGGTGGCATCATGGGCATGGACTAGACGTTCAACCCACCCTAGACAATAACCAGATGAATAGCCGGCTGAATTCAGTGCCAGGCTGGACAAGGGACTATGGGTTCATACATTTGTGGCTAACAAGATCGAGATTCAACTCAAAAAATCTAATAGCTAGGTAATTGCTAGTATTCATTATTATTCCTCCGAGTGCTGTCTGTCTTTGCTAGTCGAGACCACTTCGTCATGCCGGCCAGGCTCTTCTGTTAGCAGCAGCCACTCATTACCTTAACATGGAAGTTCTGTGCCACTGCGGACTAGGGAAGCCATGTACGCCCTCCCCTGTTCATGGCAAACCCTCAATCCCCCTTCCCCTCCATGTCACTTGTCACTTGCCCCTTGTTCCTTGTCCCTTGCATTGATCTGGGCCACGCCGGGCCGCATCGCGATTCACGCCCACCTGGCGATACTAGCACAAAGACAGGTGCCTTTTCCCCTCCACAGACGGAGAAATAAAAGATAAAATCCCAAACTAACGCGTAATTCTTCCGAGCAATCCGCGAGTAGGATCTCGATTTCCGGCTTTTGAAAGAACTCAGATTTCCCCCCCTCGCCGCCCGTCGCCGCCCGTCGCAAGCCTCGGTTGGAATGTCCATCGACTGATGTATTCTGTGTCCCTAGAATCAAACCAGGCAATCCAGAACAAACCCGTCCTTTCCGGCCGTCTGGCTCACCGGCTGCCAAGAGAAGTATAAAGTCGAATGTCGTGTGGGACGGGGCATGGGGGAAAGATCCAGAACATGTCTCTTCTTTCTTTCTTTTTCGTCCCGTGTCCATGCGAGCAGAGGACCGCGTGTTTGCTTGGGAGTGTTGAATTCCAGAGAAAGCTCAACCGGCACGTTGCCAAGAGAAGTGGTTCAAGGCTTCAACAGTCCACACCGCGCCAGGTGTGGCCGCGTCTAGCTGAGAGCAACTCGTGGCGGCAAAGCCACAATTGCTAGAGAGCTGGTAAGAGTCTAAGAGACGGACCTTGAGGAAGACCCCATCCGACTCCCCCGGGACGGGAATGCGGCATGTGCCGAGAGGAATGCCGTGTTGCGAGTCGTACCTAAGTCAACTCAGTGTGCACCATGTCCGTCCCGTGTTCGAAGTGTCGACTCACTGGACCCCTCGCAATTCCGGGTTTAGCATTTCGTCCCAAGGGAAACCTTGGGTCGAGTTCTAGTCCGTGGGGAATGGACGGGCGCGCGTTAATTAACGGCACGGGCTGGCAACTTTTGTTGCTCGACTCACGCCCCCCTGAGAATCCAGACCGCAAGTTCCCATTCCAGCGTTGGAGGCGTTTGGCGTTTTTGTTGGCCCGTAGAGAGTGGAGGAGACTGGTGTGCCCTTTTTGCCTTTGCCGTTCACTTTTGATCTCCTCGGACTTGGGTCTCTCCTTGTTAACTTGTTTTCCCTTTCAAACAAACCCGAAAAACCCTTAGCATTCTTCTTTGATCTCCTTACCCACCTCATCTCACATCACACACCCGACACCACCCCAAACAATGTGTCACCCCATGACTTTCGCGCTTACAGCCATCATCCTCACCGTCTACTTCTGCGTCGTGGACAACTCCTCGGCCCCGTCCCGAGGAGGAGACGACCCGGATGGAACTAGGACGCCGCCGAGGGAGACGGTCGCCTGGTCCGACATTGTCGGCCCGCACGGTGACCGCTTCCCGGACTTCAGCTACTGCGGCTATCACAGCTCCGAGACGTCGCTGCCCGTCGTGGGGAGTCCCAATGTTAGCGTTTCGCTGCCGAGCGGTGGTGCAGGGCAGGATATGAGGCCGGCGATCCAGAAGGCCATTGATGAGGTTGCGAGCCGGGGGGGCGGCGTGGTGAGGTTGCCCGAGGGGAGGTTGAGTGTTACGGCGGGGATACAGTTGTCGAGTAGCGTTGTGGTGACGGGGTCGGGGAGTGGAGGGACGGTCTTGGTGTTGAAGAAGAAGCCGTCTCAGCCTGTCTTCACTCTCGGGAGTGTTGGGAGTGGGAGTGTTGGTGAGGCCACTCTTGGTCTCGCGTCCAACATCACGGATCGATATGTCCCCGTTGGGTCGTCGACGCTTCATGTCCTCAACAGCACTGGCTTTTCGGTCGGTCAGTCTGTGTACATCGCTCGGGGCGTCAGGGCCTCGTGGGTGAGATTCAACGGCATGTCGAATCTGGTCCGAGACGGGAAGAAACAAATCTGGATTCCGGTATGTCATCATAATGTCTCACTTGAAGAATGCCTACTGACATGAAACACACAGGCCAACAAGGTGATCATGGCACCAAACACAATCAAATCCATCAACGGCACACAAATCACCCTCCGCATCCCCATGACTGACTCCCTCGACACGCGGTATATGAAGCCCCAGCTCATAGTCTACACGCCCCCAGCAAAGAGCTCGGAAATGGGCCTTCAGAACCTCCGCATCGAGGTCCCCAAGTCCTGCTCCGGAGTCTCCCTCAGCGCTGCAACCTGCAACTCTCCTGCCGTCATGTTCCCCCCTTGGACCGTCGACAGCTGGGTCAGCGGCTTGCAGCTCGTGGGCTTCAACAATTTCTTCGACGTGAGGGAGAATACGGCGCGCATCACCATCCAGAACAGCACCATGAATCGAACAAAGGATGTCAAAGGGGTGGCTCTCCCTGTGGACATCCTCCTCAAGGGCTCGCAGATTCTCGTCCAGGACTGCAGCCAAATCGGCCTCGCCACCGCCAGATGCTTCTCCGTCGTCACGGATTCTTTAACCCCCGGCCCAAACGCCGTGGCTCGCCACTCCACAATGTCAAAAGTGCAGACCATTTCGCCTCACGAGCGGTGGGCTCAGGGCTTGCTCGTCGAGTCGACGTCGGTGGTGACCAAGTTTGAGAACCGCGGCATCAAGGGGACCGGACACGGATGGGCGATTAATGCCGGGGTTGGCTGGAATATTGATGCCGAGGCAGACTTTGGGTCTCCTCCGCTGGGTATTAATTGGTGTGTTGGGTGTGGAGGAAAGGATGGGATTACCGGGAATGGCACGTTTATACGGCCTGGAGAACTTGTGAACCCGCCGAGTCTTTTCAAGGCACAGCTTCGAGCTCGGGGGTTCAATGCATAGTATATGGACCAAGTAGCACACTACGGTAATAGTCAACAGCTCTATTGGTTCAAGTCTATGGTATCTCTAATAAATCCGGTTATACTGTAAAGTACGGTGTACCTAGGTAATAAATCCTATACCTTCATTTAGTATACCTTCTCAAAGAAAAAAACACAACGGTAACATTCAACGGCTCTATTGGCTCAAGTCTGAAATGTATCTCTACTACTCTAGTTGTATCCGTTTACACTGCAAAGTAACAAATCTTGTACCTCTGTCTAGTATATATCCAAGACTTCCACATCTAGCATTCTATGCTTACTCCGCGGAAACTATCGTTGCTCCGCCTTGCTTCTTGCTGTTGCTGCTGTTTGCTTCCTCCCGGTGTCGACGATCCGGTACCGGCTTCTCCTCTCTCAGCCGCAGAGAGATCCGCCGCGTCGTTGCTCGGTTCTGCGGGTGCCGGCGCGGCGGCTGAAGTTGCTGTTACTCCTGACATTCCCCAAGCTGAATGAGTTAGCAGTTGCTCTTTTAGCTAGTTTTTTGTTGGGGGTGCTTACCTTGACTGCCGAGGTTTGTTGCCACTTTGGTGAAAATAATCATGGACATGAAAGGCGAGATGCACTTGTTTATGCAAAATCCCAAAAACAACTTATGCGCCCTCATCCTCAGCTCCTTCTCCAACATGACGGAGCAAAAGAACCAAAGGGACGGCATCTGTCCGATGATGAGCATGGGCAGCAAATCGATCACGGCCACGCCTTGCGTGAGGCCCTTGATGAAGAGCACCGTGTTGAGCACGCGGTAGTAGACGAGGCTCAGGCGGACGACTTCGATGGTGGCGGCGATTCGGGTCAGGGGAATCATCTTCTCGCCGCCAAGGTAGAAGTAGTTGTTGAAGTAGGCGTTGGAGCCCCAGCGGCGGCGTTGGCTGAGGTAGTGAGTGATGGATTGGGGGGCTACCGTCTCGCTGACTGCGTCGGGGACGAAGAGGGTTGTGAGGTGTTTTCCTTGGGAGAGCATTGAGTAGGTGAGGCGGCGATCAGTTCCCTGGATAGTGTTAGTCTCTTTATTTAGTGAGAGGGGACTCAGGGGGATACTCACAAGGTACTGCACTTGATGTGAGAGAACCAAGTATCCGGTAATGGGCTCTGCGTACTTCTTGATAGCACCGCCCATTTCTTCTCTCACGGCAACCATGGTGATGCAGCCAGGAAGACAGGTGACTTTTCCGACAAAGTGTTCTGCCCTTCTCCGAACATATTGGCCAAACGAGTACTGTTCTAGTCAGCAAGCTATCCCGCAGCCCGAGGCTAAAGAAGACTCACCTGAAATTGCTGATATAAATTCCAAAACGACCACTCAAACCCCGGCTCCAGCTCAACCAAGACAAGACCACAGGCGGCAATGGCATTCTTATCCCTCGCAATAGCATCAGCCAACTTGGCAATGGCGCCCTTGTAAATAGTCGAGTCGGCATCTGTGCAGAACACCATGTTGAACCCCGTAAAGTCCTCACCTGCCAACAAGGTCGGCAGCACGGTATCCCACATCTCCTCCCTCAGCAGCTTGGTGTACAGCGGCGTGTTGTCCCGGCTGTAGTTGAAGAGATCGTGGCACAGGATGAGAGAATCCTTCTTGCCGCCGTTCTTGAGCTTCTCGAGGACAATGACGGGCACGTCTTCCATGAAGCCGGCGATGATGCGCAGCACGCCGCGCTTCCACTTGAAGGAGATGTAGGGACGTTCAAAGGAAGTGATGACGCGCGTCATGTGACCCTTTACGTCTCTCGGGTTCCCGTCGAGGATGACCACCATGACTTGTCGGTGCGGCTCGACGCCATTGTCCCGGAGAGAGAAGATGGTCTTGACGATCTGCTCCTCGCTCTCCGAGTAAGCGGGGATGAGGGAAAGGATCCATTGCTGGGGGACGGGATCCTGGGGGAAGATGAGGCGGCGGACCCAGCAGAAGAAGAGCCCCAGGGGGGAGACGATGGAGGAGAGAAAGTCCTTGGACTTGATGAAGAGGATGGTGCAGAAGATGATCTTTGATTTGGTGCCGAAGATGGCGGTGACGGTCATGAGGATGTTGAGGAGGACGATGGCGCCGAGGAACTTGACGCGTTGGTCGGTGAGGTCTTTGCGGTTGAGGACTCGGGCTGGGTCGACTGGGTCGGGGACTTCTGGGTAGCCGCATGTTTCGACCGAGTCGCCTCTTTTGTGTTTGGTTGTGGTGGCGGTGGGAGGTTTCAGGGGGGTGATAGTAGGGGTCTTTTCTGAGGTGGTCTCAGAGGAGGACGATGAAGGGGTAGTCTCAGATGAAGGAGTGGTCTCAGATGAGGGTGAGGTAGGAGTAACCTTCTCAGATGAAGGAGTGACAGGCCTGGTAGGAGCAACGTCACTCTTGTCAGACACGGAGCAGACTGACGGAGGAGTCGTCACACTCTTGACAGAGCCAGACGAGACTGATGAAGGAGCCTTGACGCTCTTGTTGGACTCGGAAGAGACTGATGAAGGAGTATTGTCAGAGTCATAAGACACCGAGCTGCGACGAGTCTTGTCGGACAAGGAGACTGATGAAGCCGTCTCGGAGCCAAAGACTGCATGTGAAAAGCAAGCCTTCTCATCCTCGACAGAGGCCCTCCTCGGGCCCGCCGCGCTGCAAGTGTGCACCATGTCGAGATGGCAACCACGGGACCTGCTGATCGGCTTCTCCAGGCCGAGTTCCAGGTCCACAGGGGACTCTGAAATGTTGTGGGAGTCGTCAAAGGGGTTGTCTGAGAGGGCCATGATTTGCCGTGGTCTGCAACTTGCGTCTGACTCTCTCTCTCTGAGTCTCTCGGAAGACGGGGATCTTAGGAGAGGTAAGACCTTGGCTTGCGGAGGAGTCTTACTTTGAAGTTCGTCTTTTTTGCTCCTTGGGCGGTCCGCCAAGGGCGACAAAAGCAGACCGGCTACGTTCTTTCAAGCCATTCCCGTTCGACCCTCCATTTCACAATTCCCCAAGCCCTAGACTCTCGTTCTCGTCAGGCCCTAGACTCTCCTAGAGGCGGTGTGCGAAATGTGTTTAGTCCCGACCGGATACCAGACAAGTCGGTGAAGGGCATCACTCAGAGTTCGAGCAGGCCGGTTCCCGCCACGAGGTGGCTCCCACTCGACCCTCAGTGGATATCCTCGATTCCTCTTGTACAAAGGGAGGGTGTGAAGGCATCAAAGGGAGCCGGACACGCTCTAAATCTTGGCGTTCTAGACCGGCCGCGGTGTTAGCCTTGATGGCTCGAACGCCTCCAAACTTAGCCTCGGGAGGCTTGTCCTTCCTCAGGGCGCCCAACACTATCTCGTATGACAGACGCCCGATTCATCGTGGAAAAAGACAATTCTGGCGCAATGGGAAAGGAGCTGTTGGCTATCTCATGATTCGCGCGTAAGTTCATGTTGTTCTTTGTCAAAAGGTACACCTAGAACCGGTTCTACTCTGCTCTGGAGCGCGTGGACTTGGAATTTGAGGGCGTCGAGAGGAACTTGGCACATATCTCTCAGAACTTTGCCATGTGTCTAGGGTTCTAGATGGAGTTTGATGTTGTAAATTGGTGATGGTCGAGTTGTATAAGAGTCTATGTTTGTTCTCTCTTGTCGTCAACTCCTCACCACCATCATCATCATCATCATCATCTCTCTCACACACTCAACTCACTCAACTCCCACTCAACCATCTTCCTCTCACACTTCTTCACCATGCCTCACCGCATCTCCGACATGCTCCCCTCCAACGAGGCCACCACCAACCCCATCGTGGCCGTCATCGGAGTCGGTTTCGTTGGAACCGGCCTCGTCGACTCCTTCTCCTCTGCCTACAAAGTCATCGGCTACGACGTCAGCGAGAAGCGCGTGTCCGATCTCCGCGGACAGTTCCGCTCCCGTCCCAACGTCAGCTTCACCACCGACGAGAAGGACCTCGCCCGCGCCACCGACTTTCTCATCTCGGTGCCTACTCTACTCCTCGACGACAAGTCGGTCGACTTGACCTATCTCAAGAGCGCCCTTGCCGTAGTGCAGCGGTGGGCTCGTCCCGCTTCGGCAGTTGTCATTGAGAGCTCCGTGGCTGTAGGCTCGACTCGCAAGTTGCTGGGTCCCATTGCCGCTGCTCGCGGTTTCTTTGCTGGAATGTCTCCCGAGGTGAGTTCTTAGACGGACCCCCTTCAAGCTTAGTACCCCTTTACTCACACTACTCCCAGCGTATCGATCCAGGCCGCGCCGAGCCGCCCATGCGATCCATTCCCAAAGTCGTCTCGGGCCTCGATGATGTGGTTCCCGGATCTCTCTCCGCCATTACCCGCCTCTACGGCCGCGTCTTCGACCAAGTCGTTCCCGTTTCCGTCCCCGAAGTGGCCGAGATGACCAAGCTCTACGAAAACTGCCAGCGCATGATGTGCATCGCCTTTGTCAACGAAATGGCCGACGCCTGCGAACCCTTTGGCATCAACCCCTTTGAAGTTTGCGACGCCGCCGCGACCAAGCCATTTGGCTACATGCCCTTCTCTCCCTCTCTCGGAGTCGGCGGCCACTGCATCCCCGTGAACCCCTACTACCTCCTCTCCAACGGCCACTTCCCCCTCCTCGAAGCCTGCGCCGAAAAGATGGGCTCTCGTCCCGCCGCCATGGCAGACAAGGTCCTCGACGAACTCAGCGGCAAGAGGTCTGCCAAGCGCGACTCGGGAGTGCACCTTGCCAAGCGCGTGCTGGTCGTGGGAATGGGCTTCAAGGCCGGCCAGAGCCACCTGGTCAACTCTCCGGGGCTGAAGCTCGCCCAGGAGCTCTCCAAGTTCAACGAGGTGGACGTGTTGTTTGCGGATTCCTTGGTCGAGCAGGCTGATGTTCCGGATATCGAGAAGCTCGCCGACGAGGACTGGACGGCGGTCAAGCTCGAGGGGTTCGACATGATCGTCGTGGCTTTCCGCCAGTGGGGGATGGACTTTGGCGTGCTGGACAAGCTTTCATCTGGTGTGTCGGTCAGGATGTGGTGCCACTGAGGGAGGATAGGGCCTCGTGATTCGTTGAGATGAAGAATGTTTTCCTTTTCCTTCTCGGTGTTAGCTTGGTAGTTTGCAATTGACTTGTCTCTTCTCTTCATATCTGGGCTTGCCCGTTCTCATCGTCCGTCCAACCTTAGTACAATATGTATTAACCACACCCGACGCCAAAAGACCCCTGAACCCCCCCTGAACCCCCTGGTACCTTGCATTGTACCTACATGAGACGGATCAAGCCGCGTGCGTCCCCCCCGGCCAAAAAGCCTAGATCACTGACGCCCTTTGTTCGCGCAAGATTCCAATCCAACCCC
>JAMQMW010000747.1:493-30155 GCA_024115155.1 Thelonectria blattea
CGTCCCAGCTGCGAGCTCACGGCATCCAGCTTCACCGCCACGAGCACGCACTCGACGCCGCTGCGCCCACCGCGAGAACTCTGGATGCGCAGCCGCCACTGGCCCGTCATGACGGTCCACTCCTCGTCGACGCCCGGAGGCGCCACGCTGCCGTCGGTGCGCCGTCTCTTGCGCGGGTTCGCCGTCGTCGGTCCGTTGCCGATGCTGCTGGCGGGGGAGTCTACGGCCGAGACGGGCGGGATGTCGTCCATGTGGTGCTGGTCGCGCACGTAGTCCCGTCCGTCTAGCACGACGGCGGAATCGGAATCGATGACTACACGCACGAGGTCCTCGCTCAGGGGCGTGTTTCCCGGCGTTGGTGGTTGGGACCCCGCGCCGCCTGAAGCCATGAGCAGGCCGAGCGGCTGCGTGGTCGGCGGGAGGTTGAGTTTCGTGGCGATGACCTCGAACAGCTTCGCCACGCGGGCCTTTGTATCCTTGAAGAAGTCTGCGCGGGGCACCCCGCCGACAAAGGAAACCTTGGTCGTCTCGCCGCCAATCTCGAGGACCAGCTCGGCGGGACGCTCGTCGACGTAGGGTCGCGCGTACTGCACCCAGCCCAGCACGGGATCCCCCTGACCGACGACGCCGCCCTCGTGCAGGAGCACGCCGATGCCGCTCTTCTGCACGTTCTCGAGCCGCAGCACGATCTCCTCCCGCCTTCGAGCAGAGTTGTAGCTGATGGCATGGGGAATCAGCCTCTGCTCCAACCCCTTGAAGTGAAAGTATCGAGCGTCGCGCAGCAGGTCCTGGCGGTGCGTCTCGTCGCGGATGCGCACGGGATACCCGCGCAGCAGCCTCAGCAGCTCGGCGAAGGTCTCGGCGCTGCGGTTGGGCACCGAGGGAGGGAGGATCGAGGGCGGGCGGATGAGGCCGTCGCGGTCGAGGCCGGGGAACAGGTCGTCGGGGCGGGAGAAGAAGACGGCGAAGCCGAGCGAGAAGAAGTTTGGCGAGTTGCCCGGGTCGGTGAAGATGTCGCGCGGGATCTGGAATTCGCGGTGGCCGATGGAGATGAAGATGCTCTCCTCGTAGAGCTGGGATATCAACTTGGGCACTGGAAACAAAAGGTTCGGTCCCGTGTTAGCCCCTTCCAACGTTGAAATCTTTCATCGAGAGAGAGAGAGAGAGAAGGAGAGGAGAGGGCAAATCATCGGGGACGAACGGCTGTAGAATTGCGCATCCGAAAACAGTCGCACAAAGTGCTGGCCGTCTCGGGGCGACACGTGGTAGCCCTGGAGATGCAGGGAAATGTCGCGAAAGATGGCCGGGTCGCGATCGATGTAGAGCGTTCGGATGTGCGCGTTTGCGTCTTCGCCATTGTCCTCGGCGGCCCGGAGCTGGCAGTGGAAGTATTGCGAAAAGTAGGACGGAGCTGTTGCGTAGAAACATCCATGTCAGCGGCTCGTCGCATTGTTGCACAAGAGTCCTGCCGGTTCCCATTGGGCGGCCACGGAGATGAGAAGAAACACCACCACCTACCGTCAGACGAAAGCGAGGCGCCCGACAGCTTGAACAACTCGCTGCCAATCTGAATGGGGAAGACGCGCTCGTGGGGAAGAATGTGCGGGATGCGGGCGACGGTCGATTCCGAGAGCGGCTCGACCGACGGAGCGGCGCCGGCGTCGGCGTCGGAAGAGGCGACGGACTCCATTCGAGGTCGATGTCGATATCGAAAGCTATGCAAGACGCTGCTTCTGCGTGCGGTCGCGAGGACTCGCCATAATCAACTTTCGAGACGAGAATTTGGGGATTTCGCTGCTCCCCGGCGAGCTGACGAGATATCGGGGAACCTGGGAGGAGGCGCTAAAACTTTATAGCGGGTTTCGGGGTCCCTGCTAGGGATTGGGGTTGGGGTTGGTCTGCGCCACGCTAACCGTCGGGTGTGGCTGGTGAGGTCCGGATACATCTGCTCTGAGCATGAGATGGTTTCGTCTATGTGAGATGTATTCGTAACTTTGGTAGATGATTGCCATGGGCTGTTCCTTGATAGTCCTCTCTATGCCCAGAAATCTCTTGAAACCCGCCCACCCCCTCACCGACTCATCAACTCAACACCCCCCCTCACCACACCCACAACCGCACCCGTCTGTATCGTCTCGCTGGCACCCCCCGCCACCCTATGCTCGATATTCGCCAGCCCGTCCAGCCACGTAATCATCACCTCGGCGCTCACCTCGAGCTTAGCCAGCTCCTCCGACAGCGCCGTGATGATGTCGGCCAGAGCCAACCCCTGGGACACCTTGAGCGAGTTGATGGTGTTGAGGCAGCTCGTCACGTCCGACGTGTCTAGCAGCGTCGAGATCATCTCCTTGATGGCGTCTGGAGGGGGGGCCGCGATGCAGTTGTAAATCGTCGGCGTCGTGATCCTGTCCCGCTTGATCTCGCCCTCTGGGATCTTGGGCGCGTTCTTTGGTCTCAATGGTGTGCCTGGCATGCGTTAGACCTCTTGAGTTCCATCTTCGTAGAGGGCATAGTAACTTACTCGATGCGTGGCATGCCTGCAGCACGTTCAACGCCCTTCGCATGTCGCCCTTGCTCAGCTTCACCAGGGCATCAACCGCCTCAGCCCCAATATTCACCGCCTCCTCATCCACCACCTTGTCCACCAAGACACGAATATCGCCCTCCTTGAGCGGACTGAACCTAAACCGCGTGCACCGACTCAACAACGCAGGACTCAGCTTGTGCGCATAATTCGCGATAATGCAAAACCGCGTATTCGCCGTGTACTTTTCCATGATGCGCCTCAGCGCCATCTGCGCCGTACTCGTCATGGCATCCGCCTCGTCCAACACAATCAGCTTGAACCCCGCCAGCGACCCCTTGCCCGCCGCACCACCACCACCACCCATGGAAAAGATCTGCTTGGTGCTCGCAAACGTCTTGATCTGCTCGCGCACCACGTCGATGCCGCGGTCGTCCGAGGCGTTCAGCTCCAGCACCATCTGCCGCATGTTTGCCGCGCCGTAGATGCGCCGCGCGAGCGCGAGCACCGTCGACGTCTTGCCCGTGCCGGGGGGCCCGTAGAGAAGCAGGTGCGGGAGGCGGTTCGTGTCGACGAATTTGTTGATGGTGGCGAGGATGTCCTGGTGGCCCGATACGTCGTCGAGCGTGTTTGGGCGGTACTTTTCGATCCTGGGTCATCATCGTCAGCCGCAGCAGCGCACGAGGGCTCGATTCTCGTGAGTCCATACCAGGGAAGGCTGTCTTCCGCTTCCACGGGCAGATTCGCAGCGCTCCGCTTGCCTTTTGTGGCGGATGCGGAAAAGGTAATGTCCTTGGAGGGTCCAGGACCGTCGACGTCCATCTCGTCTTCGAAATCCGACATGACGGCGGTTGTATTCGTAGTTTGTGGAAATGTGGTTTTTGACGTCGTGCAGTTGGTCAATGGCTTGCCTAATTATGTGAGGTCATGAAGAAGTGGCTGAAGACGAAGACGCGCCTCGACCGCGTCTTCACGTGTAGTTCAATTAAGGCACCCAGCCCCACGCCTGACCAATCACCAGCCACGATTCTTCAACACCAACAAACAACTTCATCTTCATCCATTGGAATCACAGTCAGCTGGAATGGAAAGATTACTATTCTTCCTTGAACCAAATTAGGATAGAAAACACGCCATATCCCAATTGAACCCTAAAATGCCGTGCTCGCAGCTCATTATCAACCACATCGCTCAAGAGCAAGAAAATTAACCACCACAATCACACCCCATCTCCAGCCCCTCCAAATGCAACGCCAGTAGTCCGCCGTCATCACCCTATATGTGCATTAATAACAATGGTGTCTATTGGCCTCAATCCGCGAGAGGTCTAGAAAGCAAAGAAAGTTGTACAAGGGCGTCTCGTCCAAATCATGGCATTCGTATCATTACGCTTCGAGCTGGATCTGGTTCGTGCCCAGACCGACAAGCTCAAACAAGATGGGAATGATGGCTACTGCGAACCAAGCAATTCCTACACCATGTTAGCATCCGTTCCGCATCCCGACAAACACACAAAACTCACCCGTATATACGACCAGCTTGGTCACAACTTCGACATCGTATCTCACACGAGGTTTCACCAGTTGGGAAAACATCTCTTTCTCTCCGAGGCCGTCGTCCTCCCCTGTCACGACAATCTCTGGTTGTTCGTCCTCGGCCACGGGCGAAGCCGTGATATCCCCGTTGCCCACCATCCTCTCATACTCGCTTATGCGAGGGGCTTGCGAGCCCGAGGCCAGCGCCCCCTTGCCGGAATGATCCTCGTGGGTGGTGTGAAGTTCTAGGTTGCTCGACCTGCTTCTCAAGCTGTGGTTGCTGCTCGCGCTCTCGCGCCTTCTGCGCTCGCGGTACGCCAGCGTCTCGTAGGCATCCGCGGCGCTCTGGGGACCGATGGACACGGATCGACCTCGAGTGGTGGGATATCGAATACTCTCAACCATGCGGGGGAAGTCCGAGGCCGTGGGGAAAAGGGTATCCAAGCGAGATCCAGGGGGCACAGACTTGTACTTGCTGGCAGGGGTAAAGAAGCGTCGGGGCATGTTGACTCCAATCTGTTCAAAGATGCGGAAAGCGTGGGGGAGGAGCTTGAGCAGCAGCGGCTTCATGGTCTCGCGCCACGCGAAAATGATGAGAACACCAAAGACGATCCTGGCCACGTTGGCGCCCAAGCCCAGGTGCGATACATCAACGGCGTCCCCGCCATGGGCGTGCGTCTCCCAGGGATCCAGAGCAATCTTTCCATACGTCCAAGTACCAAACTCGAGCCCGATGACCACTCCAGCAAAGGCGACGCTGTCGTCGTAGCAGGGACAATCATCCGCGGGCTCTGGATGAATGCGCACCAAGACCAAGATGATGACGCTCGCGACGAAAGGCGCAACCCAAGAACTCTCGTGCATGTACTGGTCCAACGGGGGACCGTAGTAGTACTCGATCCAGGAGATACCGGCACCCATGATTCCTCCGACAAGGACGTCGAGAAAGCCGTGCATGCCGCAGTACAGGCGCCCGAATACGATGGATACGGCATAGAAGTAGCAGAGAAACTCGAGGGCCAGCTGAGTCGAGGCTGGCAGTGTATTTTCGGGATCTCGCAGGTGGAGGAGGGCGTATATAGTAACGGAGACGGAATTGGCGCTATGAGTCGAGGGAAATCCATATTCGAGGGCGGCGGAACCAGACATTGTGATGCGGTGGAGAGGCGGCGAGAGCGGGCGCGGGAGAGAGTAAAAGTCCTTGACGAAGCCGGTCCAGAAGACGCCAAAGGCCAAGATGTGGACGAGTCTGGGGAGGGACGAATTAGCAAGTCTTGAGCAACGTCGGGGCGCATTGCTTTGCATTGCACCACGGAACGTACCCCTTTCCAAAGGCAGCGTAGCCGCACCAGAAGCATATTGGAAGACCGATCATGAAGAATGTATGTGTGCCGAGGTTGGCCGTGATGGCAAAGTAACTATCGAGGGCGGGAGTTCGCATCTTCTCCTGCATCCAGGCGAGCCAAGGGGTTTCCATTCGAATCAGGGGCAGCAGCTGTTGGCGCAACGAGTATCGCCATTTCGGGAGAGCACGTTTGTCTGCGTGTCGAAAAGGGAAGTGGCGGGATTAGTCGAAATGCGCATTGCGACGGTGGTGAGGAGAGACTCACAGTGATCGAGACTCCTCAATCCCGCGTCGGGAGCGGCATTGGAGCCGTTCTTGCCGTTGGCTGCGGCGGCGAGCGGAGGGAGGAGAGTCGTCGTCGTGGCCGTGGCCGTGGCGTTGCGGGCGGACGGCGGGGCATCGCGTCGCAAGTCGCTCATTGTGAGATGAGCACAAGCGAGCGGAAGAGAGAGGGGGGAGAGGAGAAAGAAGGAGGAGGAGGAGGAGAGGGAGGAGGGCGATGGGAGGAGACGAGTCCGGTCGACGTCAATGGCAGGAGCAAAAGAGAGGCGCGCGGAGAGGGAACATTGGAGGCACACGTGGGGGTGAAGAGGCGGAGGAGGAGGAGGAAGAAGAAGGATGCGGTCTTGGTCGTGGTCTTTGGTGGAGGCACAGGCACAGAAAGTGAATTCGAGTGCAGTGTCAAGTATAGTCCCTACGATATGAATTAATTAACAAACTCCCAGCTCCTTCTCCTTTACGTCACCAACGACCTGTTCGGTCTGCTAACACCTGCGTGCGCGATCCACACCTGCATGACCTCAACTCCGACGACCTTTCACCACGTCCAGATGCATGCGAAAAGAAGAAACGAACGCTCTGTCCCAGGCAGGTTCCCTCCCACATGGACATCGGCGCACCCAGAAAAAAACAGCCGACTTTTCCCTCCATGCTCCCCCCATCACAATCTTACACACATCCATCCTTCCACCCTCCCAAGGACCGCGGCTGACACGGACCGTTATTGAACCCCCGACCCCCGGCCTTCCAAGTTCCGACTTTCCTTCTCCATCCACTCTCACCCACAAGCGAGACCACTGGACGGAGACCACCTGGACGTCGTCCGCGGAAGGCGAGGGTCGGATTAGGCTCAAGATGCGTTCGATGCGGATGGCATGTGCAATTTGGCAAATTGACTTCTGCGAACCCTTGCAACAACGGCCGTCTTGGCGGGCTGCTCTTTTTCTCCAATGAGGACTCGACAAGTACGGTGCAACTCGACGTTTCCATGGCTCTCTGCCTCGAACAGCATTGCTTCGTGGTGGGAATTCATCCATCATCACCTCACCCAACCTTATAATGCAGGTACCCAGAGAGTCATTAGTGGGCGATTGCGGGTGATCCTCCACTAACTCTCAAGCCAGGACCTAAAAGTCCAGGTCCCGTCGGTTTCGGGTTGAGACCTGGGGCCGAAAACACCACAGCCCTGTCGTCACCACTCTACATATTGTCCGTATTTCGTACCCGACTCCGAGCTCTACCTACCACCCCCATCGTCCCCCATCACGCGTCCATCACGTTCTCCATCACGCCCTCCACCCCGAGCCTTCCCAGTTCGTCCCCCCGTATCTATCCTCCCCCCTCCCTCCATATCCATACCCATCCCCTCCATCTCCCCATTAATCAATCCCCCCAAAATGGCCCTCGCAGGCAAACACTGCGCCGTCGTCGGAGCCACCGGCATCATCGGCTCCCACATTGCCCGCGCCTTCGCCGGCCAGGGCGCCGTCCTCTCCCTCCTCGGACGCTCTGCTCTCGAGTCCAGACCCCGTCTCGAACCCCTCCTCACTCCCTACGTCCCTGCTGCCTCCGAGCCGGGCCATGCTGAGGATGCCGCCCATGGCCGCTTTGGCAACGCCATCGTCCCCTCGCACCATCGCTTCATCAGGCTCGATGTGGCCCAGAGGGACAGCATCAAACAAGTGTTTGCTGGAAAGAATGAGAATAACGTATGTTCAATACATCAATTGATTTATTGCAGTTCAGTCCATCGACTAAACCATCTGCTTTCTTGGTGCAGATTCCAGATACCGTAGTTGGTCCCGTCGACATCCTCATCAACTGTGCCGGCATCTCGCAGACGTCCTTTCTTAAACGAACCTCCGAGGACGAGCTCGGTGACATTGTCGACACCAATCTCATGGCCACCATGCTCGTCTGCAAGCACGCAAAGCTTCGCCCCTACGGTACGTACCCTCCCGTCTCGAGTTGGGTCCATCTGCTGTCCGATTCCCACTTACACGCTCCAGGATGCATCATCAACGTCTCCAGCCTCATGGCCACAAAGGGCGGCTCCGGCGCCACAGCGTATGCCGCCTCCAAAGCAGGCGTCGTCGGTATGTGAACAAGGTCGCTCGTAAATCTTTGATATTCCCTCCCGCCTATGGTACATTGTTAAAAAGGTCGCCGCCATCTAACGTCTCCAGCCTTCACCCGCGCTCTCTGTCGCGAGCTCGGTCCTCGTTCCATCCGTGTAAATGCTCTGCTTCCTGGTTGGGTGGCCAGCCCAATGTGGGATCGTAAGCCTGTCCCTTTTCCCGTGTATCTCCCCTCGTCTCGAAACCGGGACGAAAATACTCCTTCGCCTCGAAGGGTGCTAATGTACATGCCGCCGTTTAGACCTAAAACCAGAATTGCAAGCAGCCTTTCTCAAAGATACCCCCCTGAATCGAGTCGGCGTACCAGACGAGGTTGCCGATGCTGCCGTCTTCTTGGCCGCAAACGCCTTTGCCAATAATTGCGTCCTCAACCTCGACGGCGGGCTGAGCGCCGCCTGATGCATCCAATCCATACCCCAAAATCGTCCGCAATGAATCGGACCTTCAGTCAATGACAATCGCGCCGCCAGCGTCTTCCACAACAACCACGTCCGCTCCCGAATTATTCGTCTTGACTTTCTTCAAAGGCTGATCATTATCCTCTGGGTGAGCACGTTTGAGGCCCTTGGCTTCAACCTCGACGATAATGTCGTCATCGGCACCGTGATTCCCGTTGCCGTTCATCGCAGCAACCTCGGGCTGTTTTGTTTTCCTAGGAATCTTCGGCGTGTCGGCGAACGCGGCTTCAACCGGTGACTTGTCCGCATCGATAGTTCTGGCACCAATCAGTCACGCTTCACCAGCAAGAGTCAAAGGAACAACATACCCGTCCAGAATATTGATGGCCACATTGACAAATGTATCGTCGTCGTCCTCGTCAATGACGGTCAAAAAGCTATCCTTTTGAATACCTGTATCGGGGTTAGAAAAAATTCAGTTACAATGCCAATGTGCTTACCGAGGTCAGTCAGCTTCTTCGGCAGGTTTTCCGTTTCATCAAAGTCGTAAAGGATGCCAACGTCGTTGCTGACAACGAATTCCTTGTCTCCAAAACCCAGCTTGACTTTGATGAAGTCTTCGACAATGTCATTGAGAGTGGCTCGGGACAGGTCCACCACAACACTGGTGTTGTAGATGCTGCAGACTGGGCAATCCGGGTTAGGCTCTCGAGATCGATCGGGGGCGAGGAGCCGCGCAGGGGCAAATGGAGTCAAGAAGACCTCCTTCGACTGCGCATACTCGCCCTTCAGGACCTTGAAAGACTGTAGGACGCACAGGCCTGCCACAATTGCGTTGGTGGTGGCGATGGCAGGAATGATGTTGCCCGCCATTTGCTTGATGTCAAACCGCGATTTGCGCTCAATGCCGAAGATTTCTGAGCGAATGTTGGCGCTAGCGGCGACGAAGTCAAGGGTGTCGATATCATCCTTGTCAAACGAGATGGTCGGGTCGGCATTGTTCTTCCTGAGCTCGATTATGCGCTTGCTCAATCGGTCCAGGCTGTCGTTGAAGACCACCAGGCTTTCCTCGAGGGACCAGATGCGCTGGTCATCGTTCAAGACGGCGTCCGTCGATTGCACGGCCTTGCGGCTTTGCGATAGGAGCGTGTCGTAAACCAAGGGCGTTGGAGCTGGTCGGGACTTCCACATTCCCTCGACAGATCGTAGTCGTTCGATGTCGGCAGTGAAAACCTTGTCGAAAAGCATCTTGGGGAATTCCGGGGTCCCGACGGCAGCGCGAATCTTCTTCAGTGCATCCGATTCTTTCTTCAGCTCTTCTATCTCTTGGGCTACTCCTGTTTAGCCGGATCCGCTTCCGAGTTGGCAAGAGAACTTACCGTTGTCGCTGTCATTTGAGTGATCAAATGCTGACTGGTCTTCGCTCACGCCATACACCTCGCTGCCATCTTTAGAAACATTCTAAACACTCGGGCATGAAGGAATACATACTTGAGGAGATAGCTCTTACCCCAAACAATGCAGTGGATGGGCTGGCTGGGTGTGCTTCGGATGGTGCACACAGGGAATGACTTGGGAGTCTCTTTGGGGGTGCAGTCGTAACACGCTGTGACGCCCTTTTTGATGACCTGCACCTGGCCATTGAAGCCGGTCGTGCCACTCTCAATGAGTGGGACATCAGCAGCCAAGCACATTTTATTCACATGTCGTCGAGCTTCCAAGTTGTCCAGAGCATTGAAGGCGATCCGAAATCCGCCGAACCACGAAACGGTAAATTCGGCATTCTTGATGTTGGCGTGGTGCGCGACGATCTTGACGTTCGGGTTGAATTTCTCAGCAGCCTCTTTGGCAACCTACGGTGTGTTAAGAATTGGGCGGCGTGACTTGATGGGGTCTACATACCGAAGCTTTGGGCTTCGAGATGTGCTCGTGGCGGAAGAGGAACTGTCGATTCAGATTCGAAAGATCGATGGTGTCGAGGTCGACAATGTGAATTTCGCCAAAGCCGATCAAGACCAGGTTCTTGAGGAGTTCGCAGCCGATGCCTCCAGCACCAACCATAAGCACGCGGGCCTACGCAGACATCGTCAGCTCGGGTGCGACGAAGGGGTTCGGATGAGAATTGTATAGGGTCGAAGGTTCGAAGCGAGTTCGGTTGATCGAGACTATTGGAGAATAACAAAGGTGCGTACTCGAGCGAGACTCAAAGAAGGATTCGGTTCGGGGGAGCGGCAATGGAAGCGCACTTACCTGCTTAACGGAGGTATTCAAGCTCGCGCCGAGCGACTGATGGTTGAATCGATCGCGCGGCATGACGGTTAGTCGTCGCTGAGGGGTGGTGACGGGGGCAGTTGGCTGCTGGAGTTTTTGCTGGGCATACTCAACTCCTTGTTGCGATCTTTGTTGTTGTTGTTGTTGTTCCTGCTCCTTTGACGTCGTAGCAGTCGACTGCTGGGTTTGGGCGTTTGTCGCATCCATGGCTGACGACGAGTTTCGCTTGGCGGTTGGAGAGCTAGTCGCAACAAGGAAGCCGCAGGTCCCGAGGTTGTGCGCGCATGCGAT
Organism: Thelonectria blattea; assembly: GCA_024115155.1. Lineage (NCBI taxonomy): Eukaryota > Fungi > Ascomycota > Sordariomycetes > Hypocreales > Nectriaceae > Thelonectria > Thelonectria blattea. The sequence goes on from JAMQMW010000747.1 coordinate 11,275, forward strand.
GGAAACCGTTGACGATCGAGTGTAGGGAGGAAGTCGCAAACGTCGCGAGTGTGGTGCAAACTCGCGTTGATGGGAGTGAATGCTGTGGTGGATGCTGGAGTGAGTGCAGCAGTGGGCTTGCTGGTAGTGGGTGCGGCAGGTACAAGTAGCCCGTGCAGGTTTTCTGGTGCCCGTGAAGAAGCTGGGCCGCGGTCTTGCGACCAATGACGTTGGCGGAAAATGCCCGGGACTTGGCTGCCGGAGCCGTGGTGGGGCAGATTGCGCTAATGTGGTTGGTGGCCTTGTCCGCATTTACCATCTGCAGTGGCACTCTCAGTGAATGATCACTCCAAGTTACAGTGCCTGGTACCTCGGAGTAGGGTGATGATGATCCATACCTCACTGGCAAGCACGAGATATCCATCCCGCCCTGGCGATGCAGGCAATGGCACCGTCAGTCCATTGGCCGCATAATAAATGGATTTCAAGTGGACTCCTTTTTCGGTCGGCACTGACATCGTCATTCACGAAAAAGTCCCTTTCTCTGACTCTTTCGTCATAACTCGATGCCATCTACCAACCAGATGGAAGCCCGAGATTTTAGTTTCCGCAGGGCAGGCACCTTGGACGCCGCGGGGTTGACTCGGTGGCAGGAGCCAGGCACCATATCCGTAACAGCCATGGCAGTTTTGCGCGCCCCACGAAACTGACAATGGAACTTCTTGAGTCAAACGGTCAAGAGTCTAGACCACCACTTCCAACACTCTCGGCTTTGTTTGCTATCTCTCTCTCTCTCTTTAGTTCCTCATCTCTCATTTAACCAATTTGTGCCTGAATTCTCTTCTTTACCTACGGATCCATCACGCAAGTCAAAGAAAAGATTTAAAAAAAAAATGTCCGACGACGAGGCCGACCCCGAACTCCTTGAACTCCTCCGTCAGCACCTCCAGGGAAAACTCGACATCCAAGTTGAGGCCGACACGGGAGTTCTTCGGTCCGTCGAACATGTCTACGACAGTTGCATCGACGTCGCCATTGACATGCGCGCCTCGAAAGACGCGGCAGAAAGCATCTACTCCCAGATGCAAGAGAGGAGCTATTCTACCGCCACTTGGTCGGAGCACGAGTTGCATCCCAAGACAAAGGATGAAAGCACCGTCGCTTTCATCTTTACCATGGACCTGCTAAACTTTTCGTTTTGGTCTGAACTCCCCGACGACGAGAGATTTGCCATTGAGTACCGCGGAAAGACTTGGACTGGGTATTGGAGTCTTGTCGCAGCACTCCAGAGAGCTCTCGATGAAGGTCAGTTATCGCTCTCGATAGACATACGTACGTGGCCGACACTAACCTCAGATTGCCACTAAAGGCATTCCTATTACCGATCCCATGTATTGGTTGGATGAAGAGAAGTGCAACCTCGATTCCCTGAGACATGTATTCAGGTCATGCACGGAAGAAGAGATGCCCCTTTTGCAGGAGCGCCTCAACTGCCTACGTGAATCAGGACGGGTTCTAGACGAGGTAAAACACCTCCCCTAAGCCTTGCAAGGAACGAAGAATTACTAACGATTTCAAATAGCTCTACGACTGCTCCATCATAAACTTAGTCGACGCTGCCGACGCCTCCGCCGCGAAGTTCGTCAACCTGCTGGCCGAAGACTTTGACTGCTTCCGCGACGAACACCGCTTCGAGGACGGGAAAATGATCCGCTTCCTCAAGCGCGCCCAGATTCTTGTCGCCGACCTGTGGGCTTGCTTTGGCGGCGAGTCATACGGCGAGTTCTACGACATTGACAAGATCACAATGTTCGCCGACTACCGCATCCCCCAAATCCTCATCTCCCTTGGTGCGTTGTACTGCTGTCCAGGTATCGCGGCAGCCATCAAGGACAAGAAGATGATCGACAGTGGATCTTCATGGGAAATACAGTTGCGCTGTAAGTGAATGGTCGCATCTCAACTTGCCGTGCAGACACTGATGTACCCCAGCTTGCAGCATTTGGTGCGTCGAGCTGATCAGGAGGGAGATCAAGCGGAAGCACCCCGACGCCCACGTCAACGCCATCCTCATTGACTTTTTTCTCTACGACCACGTGAAAGAATTAGAGGCCGCGGGCAAGGAGCCAGTCCCGCATCATCGCACGAGGAGTATCTGGTACTAGATAGAAGCCGCAAGGCCTGGCGCCTCTCGGCATTCAAAATGGGGGTCTGGCAGCATGGCGTTCCACACATAGATTCGCGGTCCATATTTGACGGTATCAAGATGATAGAATATGTTGTTTCAAATACAAAGATCAAAGCCTCACAGGCAAACATTTACCAGACCCCTTCCTCACGCCGCAACTCCAAACCCAGAACATCAAGACGTCAATCGACTAATCATTGCCCAATGGCAGTCGAGTTGAGAATCTCATCCATGTGGGCAGCTCGGGTCTTGTTGTTCCCCTTGCTCTCCTCCTTGATGAGCACCGCCAGAACTTCTACTGGGGGGTTGAGGCCCAGACGCTCGGCCCGGTGCCATCGCTTCATGCGAGGCATCCCAACGCAAGGCTACGAACGTTAACACCACATTCTGAGGGGGGAGAATTGAGCCACGACTTACCCCGTACTGTGAGCTCACGTCAAAGTATCGCAGGATCTTCTCCTCCGTCGACAAGCCTTCCTGGTGGACTCGCGGGGACTTCCACTGGTTCTCGATGCCCTTCCAGTACTTCTTGATCTGGACATCGCCAATGTTCTCCGCGCGCAATTCGGCCTCGGACTTTTCAGGCACGGGTTCGACTTTGGGTTCGGCAACCTCTTCTTCTTCCTCATCCTCTGCCTCCTCCTCGGGAGCCTTGATCTCGGGCTCCTCGATCACAGCAACCTCCTCCTCTTCCTCCTTTGTTTCCTTGGCCGGTTCAGGGACGTCGACCTTTGCGACTGCCGGGGATGCGACGACGGCCTTCTTGAAGTCCTTGGGAACGGCCTTGGTCACCTTGTTGGAGAAGCTGAGGAGTGTCGATTGGCCTTTGGCGGGCACGCCTCGGAGGCTGCCAGTTGCTTTACGGGTTGTAGGCATGATGAATCGCGAATTCGACCGGGTTGGTGGTTAACTGGGGTGGAGCGGGAGATGGGGGAGAGGCAGCGGAGAAATGCCTGTATCTGGAGATATGAGGTAAAGCAAAAGAGAAATTGGGATAAAAATGTGGTACGTTCAAACACCTCGGTAAATGATGAGGTCTGACGATAATTCGGCGAGAACGAAATGGCAGCCTGTGATGTTGAGCGGTATGTATGGTCAGCAAGGGTTATGACGGAGATCACACAGCTTCAGCCCCGAATCTGGCGGGGCAACGCGACATTGGTGCGCAGTCACGTGAACGCTCACGGGGTGTAAGCATAAACAAATCAATATTGGCACAGTGCAAGTTATGGCTGGGTGGTTATCATGGGCGTAAGCTCGTAGCGCTCGATTGCTTTTATAAAGTGATGCCATATACCGTAGTCCTTTCCCAAATACTCTTTAGTTGCCAGTCGCTTCGCGATAGAAAGAAAGGCTCCGATTCGCCCCCGCCGTGACAAACATCTCGCTCCTCACCGTCTTGGGCAGCCACTTGACCGACCACAGCGGCTTGTCCGTCTCGCTGTGCGTCGCCACGCAGGCACTGCGCTCGATCGACCACACCTTGACCTTCCCGTCCATCGACCCGCTCAGTAAAAACTCTCCCGTATCGCTCCAGTCGATGGAGGTGATCCACGAGGAGTGGCCCGTCAGGTTGCCAATGTGCTCGCCGTGCTTCACGTCGTAGATGGCGATGATGCCGGCGTCGCCCGCCGCGGCGAGTCTGGTGTTTCCGGGTGAAAAGGAAACTGCTCGTACTGGCTTTGCGAGACCTTTTTGGGGCGCTGTTAGATGCTGTGCGGGTGGGCTAGGAGGGCGTGGTGCTTACCTGACAAGGCATACAAGATGCGTCCCGTGTCGTTGTTGAAGATGTAAACCGATCCGTTCTGGTGACCGCTCGCCGTGAATTTGCCGTCCCTGCTCAAGTCGACGCACATGCCAAAGCTACCAGACCCCGAACTCCCCGTCTCGTACTCTCGAATCTTGGGCTTCTCCTCGTCCAAGATATTCCAGACGTTGACCCGTCCATCGTTGGTCGTCGAGGCAAGGTACTTCCCGTCCTCGCTCAGGGCCAAACCCCACGCCTCGCCGGGCTTGGGCGCCGGGCCTGAAATCTCGCCGCCGAGGCTCCATTCGCCCGTGTCCTTGTCCAGCGCCCAGATCTTCACCTCGCCCCCGAAGCCCGCGCTAGCAGCGACGTTGCCGGTGCGCGAGGTGCAGACGTGGTGGCAGCCCAGCTTGTGGGCGTCCGGGATGGACTGCTTGAGGGGGAACGAGACATCGGTTGAGTCGTGGATGTGCAGCGTCGAAGACCCGCTGGCAGAGATTACGGCCTTTGGCGTTGTTGCCACGGAGAAGATGTCGGTGATGTGGGCTGTGAGTTCTCAGCAGGCTGGCTCTTCATGCGGGGTGTGGAAGGTCGAGGAGGTACTCACCATTATCCACGGTGTGTGCGGTCAAGTATTGTTTAGACTAAAGATAAAGTTAGTTGGCGAGGTAAAAATGCGATTTTCGGTAGTGCTTACCATGTCGTCTTCCTAGGAGCTCTGAAGGGCTCTTCTGCAGGAGGTTGTGATGGATGAAGTGAGTTGCTAAATGCGACAGCTGCGGTGGTGGGGCATATTCCAGGTCGACAATGCGAAGGACTGACGTCGAAAACGAGAGCAGGAAGCAAACATAAGCCACGAGGAGTGTGAGAGGAAGCGACAGTACAATCGAATTTAGAGGCATTTCAATATTACAATTCGTCTTCCGGTGAGCTTTCTTTGTTACACTCGGCATTTACGTCATAGTATTAGTTTCTCGTCCAGGCACAGGCGATGGCGGCGCAAGGCAGAACAAAGTCAACAATCACTCGAGAAACTACAGATGCTCACATAACGGTGACATGTGTATCTAATAATTATTTTTGCACAATATTGATACAAGACCCAAACGAGGCCAAACGCCCATGGCATGCGTGATCCCGTGGAGACTATACAGGCTGTATATGTTTGATACAGGTGTTTTGTAGATTTCATCTTCTTCTTCCCTCCTCATTCTAGACCGGCTTGTCATTCGGGTAATCTGCCCGCCAGATTTGCCTCATCTCTGTATCATATGTTAGCTTCAGCATCGAAAGAGCAGTCCCAAGGCCCAAATCTACCTTCCAAGCAGTGTTGACATAATCGGTGGGTTCGCTTGGGCTCGCCACAACCAGGACACCGACAAAGGTGGTTCACGTCCTTCAACGCCTTTCCAGCCATCTGCCTCGATCTCTTTTTCGAGTGGGAGACCTTGTTCTTGGGCACCGCCCGCAAGAGGCCCTCCCAGATATCATCGAGAGTCGGCAGGTTGAGGGAGAGGCCAGGGATCGCAATCGCCAACGTAGGGCCGAGCTTCTGGGCGAATTGGCGGAAGGGGAGGGTCAATCGAGAGGAGGAGAGGAGCGTGGGAGCGGCGAGGCGAGGGAGAAACGAGGCTGAGATGGCGGCCATGGTGAATGTCGAGGAAGCAAAGATTGCTTGATATTGTAGCGAGATTGCGATCGGTTCGGGAGGGGCGGTGGTGTTTGCGAGAGGTCCAAAGGCGGTCACAGAACAGCAAGACCTTGAGACCGGGTCTCGAAGCACAATTGCTCAGTCAGTCGATGAATTGCAGGCGGTTTCAATCCGTCAAGTCGTCGGGTCGCATGAAGATGGTCCAAATCTTCAAAAGTCTTTTCCCCAAAAAGCCGGCGGGTCGAGCCAATCAAGAGCTGCCTCGCGCACGGACAAACGGCAGCCAATCAACAGCTCGCAACGCTCTTCCCCCTTTCTTCATGCCCCCTGCACCTCCTTCTAGCACGGAAATTGTTGTCTGCTGGCGGCAGGGACAGTTCAGTGCCCAAAAAGTTCCCCCTAGGATCCATTCGACGGCCGCCTTTCCCATCCTCCAACTTGCAACTCTCCGAACCATCGAGCTCGTCCAGTCTTTAGCGATCGCGTCCTCGTCCTGCACCCGTCGCCAGTCTTTCTTGGAATAGACCAGCACAGCGTCGTACCTGTCATCTCCAGCTTCAACTGCCCAAGCTCCCTGACCGCGATCCGACCAGCTGTCCCTCGATAACCTCACCATGGCCACCGTTCCTCCCAGCACCATTACCCCCAAGACCCATGTCGGTTTCGACAGCATCACCTCCCAGATCGAGCGCAAGCTCTTGAAGCGCGGATTCCAGTTCAACGTCATCTGCGTCGGTAAGTCAACGCACCGCCGTCCTCGTCGTCCACCGCTCTCGTCACACCATGGCCAGCTGGCCGCGTGTTCGGACCCGTGTACTGACTTTTGCTTCGCGTTGCAGGCCAGACCGGTATGGGCAAGTCGACCCTGATCAACACCATCTTCGCCTCGCACCTCATCGACTCCAAGGGCCGCCTCCAGCCCGATGAGCCCATCCGCTCCACCACCGAGATCCAGGCCGTGTCCCACATCATCGAGGAGAACGGCGTCCGATTGAGGCTCAACATTGTCGATACCCCTGGATACGGAGATCTCGTCAACAACGACCGCTGCTGGGACCCCATCGTCAAGTATATCAAGGATCAGCACTCCGCGTACTTGCGCAAGGAGCTCACAGCACAGCGAGAGCGCTACATCCAGGATACCCGTATCCACTGCTGTCTCTTCTTCATCCAGCCCTCTGGCCACTCCCTGAAGCCCATCGACATTGTCGTCCTGAAGAAGCTGTCGGACGTCGTCAACGTGGTCCCCGTCATTGCCAAGGCCGATTCCTTGACCGCCGAGGAGCGCCAGGCTTTCAAGGACCGCATCAAGGAGGAGTTTGCTTTCCACAACCTCAAGATGTTCCCCTACGACAACGAGGAGTTTGACGACGAGGAGCGCAACCTGAACAGCCAGATCAAGGTACGTTTGGCTTGAAGTTGACATGCGAGCATGGACTAATTCCTCTGCAGGCCCTGGTTCCCTTCGCCGTTGTCGGCTCCGAGAAGGACATCATTGTCAACGGCAAGGCGGTTCGCGGTCGCCAGAACCGATGGGGCTTCATCAACGTCGAGGACGAGACTCATTGCGAATTCGTCTACTTGCGCGACTTCCTCCTCCGAACCCACCTCCAGGACCTCATCGAGACCACGTCGCAAATCCACTACGAGACGTTCCGCGCCAAGCAGCTTCTCGCTCTCAAGGAGAGCAGTGCCCACGGTGGTGCCAGCAGCCGACCCATCAGCCCCGCTGCCGACCGTGAGATGAGCCGAAGCTCGCAAAGAATGACGATGAACGGCTACTAGGTCGACTTTTGTGCTTGGTCTTTTGCTGGCGAGGGAGCAATGGCGTCTCTGGGCAGCAGGGTAGCCCACAATTCTTACGACTCTCTTCATTTCCCACGGCCTCGCTCGCATGGAAGAGCCATCTGCTTATCTGCGCCTTGACGAGTTTCTCGTACGACTCGACGGGTGTGACATTTATTCGGCCTTTCATTGATTGAGGATTTGGCGAAGTGAAAACATGACAGGAGCAAGTTATTCGAAAAGGGAAAAAACGGGGTGGTGGTGCTGGGAAGCTCGCATACCGCGATCCTGGATGAAACAGGATCGGAATTTTTGAACTGGCATCTTTCTTGACCACCCCATTCGCAGCTGGACGCCTTACACTTTTTTTGATTTGTTTTAGTGTTACCCCCAGAGAGTTCTTTACCATTTCTATGCTTTAATCTGATCGGTTACCCCAAGCTCTAATCGAGTTTTAGTTTGTACGGCGTTCCACCTTCCTTTTAGAGGGCATAGTAATAAGCATGTTATTATTTGAAGAGATTCGAGGCCAGTAGTCGAATGTGGATGGGCGTTAATGAATTTGTGATCTTGTTAAATAAATCGACGTAGACGGGCCGCCAACAAGACACATGCACTACAGAGTGAGAGGATGATTGACTCGGATGTCAAGTCTAGATACCCCAAATAATCAGGGCAGAAAAAGCCATGTCAAACCAAACCTATCAAGAATTTTGCACAAGGTCCAAGCCGCTTTAGAGTACGAAATAGACCATTTCGTCCAAGAACAGCCATGGTTGAGCGTACCTTAGGTACGATTCAGTGCTCCAGAAAAATTTCAGACTCCAAACAAAATAAGTTCCGCCTCCACCTCCACCATCCGGCCTCCCCTCACCTCACCTCTTCCCTCGCCCATGCCTCCTCGCCTCGCCCGGCTCACCACCACACCGAGCCTGCTCCGCCTCCCGCTCCCCGTCCTCCGCCGTCCTCACCTCCCCTCGACCTCCCTACGCACAATGGCCACCTCAGCGGAACCCACCGACCGCCGCCCGCTCGTCATCTCGGGCCCCTCGGGCGTCGGCAAGGGCACGCTGCACACGATGCTCCGCGAGCGCCACCCGGAGACCTTTGCGCTGTCCGTCTCGCACACGACGCGCAAGCCGCGACCGGGCGAGACGGACGCCGTCGAGTACCACTTTGTCGACATGCAGGGGTTCGAGGACTTGATTGCGGCAGACGGGTTCGTCGAGCACGCCAAGTTTGGGGGGAACAGATATGGCACGAGCAAGATGACTATCGAGGAGCAGAGCAAGAAGGGGAGGATTGTTGTGTTGGATATTGAGATGGAGGTACGTGACTTACGAGGCCGGTGTTGTTCTTGCTAAGGGTGGTGTGCTAACCGTGGGGGGTTGGGAATAGGGCGTCAAGCAGATCAAGAAATCCAGCATCGACGCGCGATACATCTTCGTCGCGCCGCCGTCGACCGAGGCCCTCGAGGGACGACTCCGTGGCCGCGGGACCGAGACGGAGGAGAGTATGCGGAAGAGGCTCGACCAGGCGGTCAATGAGCTCGAGTACTCCAAGACGCCGGGCGTGCACGACATTATCATTGTCAACGACGACCTCGAGACAGCGTATAAGACCCTCGAGGGGTACGTTTTTACGCCACCGCAGTGAGGAACACGGATCCTAGATGTGTATTCGTTGTAAAAACATGGAGTTTGGGGGGGTGGAGGGGGAGGGGGCAACGATGTTGGATTATAGATTACAAGACGGATACATTGGCGTTTTAGACGTATTCGTAGATCGAGTCGATTCGAAGCATCTCCTTGCAGGCCAGACAATCATGTTGTTTGTTTGCTCGCATTCCCCATTGTTGGGGGTTTGCCCTTGAGTAGCTCAAGCTTTCCTAGTCCTATATGACCATTCCAAGGGTAAGCAGCCAGGCTGGGCTGTCATCTCTCAACTGGTGGCGAGGTCGAAAGAACGTTGCCCGTCGAGGGTGGGCTTTCCAAACCTGATGTTCCTGTCCAAGCTGTTTGGATGCCAAAAACTTCATGCATCCCTCCCTCGGTCTCTTCCGACCTCATCCACCACCTCATCACACGTACAGTCCCCTGGATCCGACTTATTTTGATCATTCCCAAAACCTGCTGCCCTCGATCACTATTCGATGTCATCTTAGTCACCTGGTTTCATGTATTGGTCCTCTAGGCTAGCAACCGCAAATGTTGGGCTCGACTACAGAACATAAGGGGACACGACCATGATGAGGAAAACGGGAAGAGCAGCCAAATACATGAGGTTATTTTAGACCGCGAAGTTACATCCCGAGAGCTTTAATTACCGTGCGACGAGTGAGGTATTTCGAGTGTTGATGCTGGTTTCTTGACATATCTGTGCCGGTACAGGGTAACCGTCGTCGCAAGCCGGTTTAACTTGATATTACAGCCTCAACATGTACTATCGGTTTGCTCGCACTGGCCTATAGGCGTCGGGTTATTTCGTAACCCTCTCTTATTTCTTATTCTATGGTGGTTATTGTTGGTTTGACATCAACTGGATTTCAGTTCCAGAGTGGAATGAACGGCTATGATGTTTTGACAGTCAACAGCTTGACACCCGATCCAACGGTGTCTCCTAAAGCGAGAACAGACAACTCATACAATAAGTGGTTGGCCTAGGGGGGCTAGCCCATAAGTCATATCACCTGCAAACATAGGCAACATCTAATCTGGACAACATAGATCGCGGTAACGATCTTGTAACAGGAAATATGGCAGTGATGAGCCATCTCCCACAAGAGTTCACAGTCACGTAACGAGACGCGAATCAGTGGACCCAAGTCGCCCCTCCACTCACTTCGGATGCATGCTGTTGTCGGAAACTTGATTCAGGTAGAGGAGGTGCATGTCGGTCAAACCTGGTTACACCGAGGGCATCCCTGTAGGCATTGTTTCAACCCGTTGTCCAGCTTCGTTGGCTATAAAGCATGGTTGGACCCAGGTCAATTGGAGGATCATCCTGTCGCTGGATCTTGACGAGAAATCGCTGGCAAAAATTCCCGAGCAACACGCCCAAAACATTGCGATGTAGAATGAGGGCTGGAATGACAAAGAGTCTCGGCCTGTATTCGTCTCATGGTGACCTCGGCCGCCGCTCGAAAGGGAACGCTGGAGTGGAACCGGGGGCACACGATCGGGAGGCTTAATGAGGCAAGGGTACGAATAGGTCGAGCATTTAAGGGACCAGCAGCTTGCAAGGCCTCGGGTCCTCGCCATTTGGTCGCGCTGATGCGGCTAATAAACGTTAGCCTGGGAACATACGGAGTAGAGACACTTGCCGGTTGATGAGCTTCGTGTGAGTTGAAGATTTGGTAGCAGTCATCTTGTCATTTATCAGGCGCAAACCGGATTCAGGAGCCGCCCAATTTGCTCCAAGGCATTACCCCACGACCCTCCATGTCGCTTTTGCGGCACTTTTTTTCTTGGCCAACATTGGTCAGTGATTAAAGGGCCACCCTAACTTAGGTATTAATATGTCGGTCATTCATGCCTCAAAGGGCGATGCATTGCTGACCGCTGCCCAGCAATGCTTTGTACAACCACGGAACACTTGGCACCGATGACCAATTTCGTATACCGTCAGTGAAATGACGATTGTCCCTGAGAGAACGAAGAAGTCCTCTTGGCAACCATTGCTAGCCAGGAGCTTATTGAGTGGGACAATCGGAAACAACCAGTAGACTCAATGCCAGAGGTCGTCCGACACAGACTCAATCTCCTCACTGGCATGGAGCAGCGGGTTGGAGTGGTGTTGAAAAAGGCGTAGTTTCCGAGAAGCTCTGGATAACATGTTTCCGACAGGCAGAAACATATTGGGGAAGGAGAGTCGACGGGGGACGGTAATCATGAGGCTATCGCCGTGATCTGACAAGAATGAGCGGAATGACCAGAGAACCTTTTCTCCTTCCAAAGACGGATGCTTGGGTGCAATTTCACTTGGACCGAGGAGGTCGGTCGGTCAAACTTGCGAGAGGTGCGTGACCTGAGCGGCAGGGCGCTAATGCAAGGTACCACACGTCCGACAGCCAGACAACGGAACTGGTCCAGGGGAGAAGGCGTGGTGGCGCCGAAGGGGAAACGTGGTGGAACCATGAATGTCCGTCACTGCAGCGGCGTCAATGGTTGGATGCTGTCGATTGATTGGGGGTCCAACTCGCTCGTCTAGCTGTTACAGTTGGGAGTACGTACCGTCCAACGGGTGGGCGATGGAGAGTCTGGGGGGATCCGGTTAATAACCATTGACCACTTGGAGTCTTGGGTTGATTGCGCCTGTGTTCCGGGATTAGCCTATCGCCTGGTTGAATGGCGTCTGCTTTGCGCGGACGGAGCTGGGATGAGGAGAGAGGGGCCGTTCTCCGTGGGTAGGCCTGGTAAGGACGGTAGGTAGGGCCAAGACGGGCAGAGAGACTCGAGCGAAGACCAGGGGCGAGAACCCCGTGTTCACAGGGGCCCAGTCTTGTTGTGGCCAAGGTTGAAGAGCGGCTGGCAGCATGGGAGGAGCAAGGTGAGGAGAAAGAGAGAGAAATGTTCGCGGGAGTCTGGTGGTTGTCCGGCGTCGCCCCACCCCTTCATTCGCTCCTACCTTATTTGAGGTTGCTCTTGCTTGCCCAGTGCCAGTGCCAATGCTCGTGCTGGCACCTTCCGCCGACGCAAAATTGTCTCTTGCCCAAGTTTTGTGTCTCCGTCGCTTAATCGAGCTCCTGCTTCCATTGGTGTCTACCTTATCCGTAGTACTTCTCTCCTCCCTTCCGCCTCCTCCTCCTCCACTCCCTTCTCTCCTCCCCACGCTCACTCTCTCTCACTCTTGGTTTTTGTCCTTCACTCACACTCCTTCAACTGCCGACTCGGTCCTTGGACTGTGTTTTGCTCTTCGATTCTCGTCGCTCTTTCCACCTGGACCCGACGCGTATATCCCGCGTCCAATTTTGAACCAACTCGCAACTTGGAAGCCATCACCTATTCACTCAGCTGCTGTGCACTGAAGAGTCGGTGATTCGCCATAACAAGTCCGCCCAACACCCTCTTAATCGACTCTACGCTTGGAATTTTTTGCTGAGGAAGAGACCTCAAATCTAATCATCACCATGCTTGTAAGTCGCTTCCTCGACGACCTGGCCCCTCCAACTGTTCTATCACTGACACGCTATGCTAGATCAACGCAGCTCTCATGGCCCTTGGGGCCACGGTTGTCAACGCCGTTCAGTCCCTTACTATCGAAGGAAATGAATTCGTCAACTCCAAGACTGGCAAGAGATTTCAGGTCGTGGGCATGGCCTACCAACCCGGCGGTAGCGCTGGCTACGATCCTGACACTGGAAAGGATCCCCTTAGCCACAAGGAGCAGTGCATGCGAGACGCCGCTCTCATGCAGATTCTTGGCATCAACGCCGTTCGCGTCTACAATTTAGACCCGGATATCAACCACGACGACTGTGCCAGTATCTTCAACGCGGTTAGTTCTACCCAGCCTCGTTCCTCTCCCCCGTGCCTCGGGCTAACAGTGTAGCTAGGCTGGCATGTACTTGATGATCGACGTCAACTCTCCCCTCCCTGGCGAGGCCCTCCAATCCGAGAACCCCTGGGAGAGCTACTACACCGAGTATCTCAACCGTACCTTTGCCATTGTTGAGGCGTTTAGCAACTACCCCAACACCCTCTTGTTCTTCTCGGGCAACGAAGTCATCAATAACATTGCGACTGCCAAGGACGCCCCCCAGTACATTCGCGCCGTCACTCGTGACCTCAAGAACTACATCAAGAACAACATCGACCGACAAATCCCCGTGGGCTATTCCGCCGCCGACGTCCGTTCAGTCCTGTGGGATACCTGGAACTACATGCAGTGTTCGATCAAGGGCGAGAAGAACGACGCGAGCCGTGCCGATGTGTTTGCCCTCAACTCGTACAGTTGGTGTGGCCCTGAGGCTACTTACGAGAGCTCGTCCTACGACAAGTTGGTTTCAGGATTCAAGGACACAAGCATCCCCGTTTTCTTCAGCGAGTACGGCTGCAACACGCCCCAGCCCCGGTACTGGAACGAGACCCAGGCCATGTACGGCGAAAAGATGACGCCTGTCTTCTCTGGTGGTGTCGTTTACGAGTACACGGAGGAGGACAACAACTACGGCCTCGTTAAGATAAGCAACGACGAGCTGCAGATTCTTGGTGACTTCAACCGCCTCAAGAACCAGTTTGCTAAGATCGACTGGGAAGATGTCCAGTCAGAGTCTGCCAGCGACGATGCCCCCGATGCCCCGACTTGTAAGACCAGTCTCATCGAGGAGGATGGCTTCGACAGCAACTTCACGCTTCCCGAGACCCCCGATGGCGCCAAGAAGCTGATTAAGAACGGCATCAGCCCCAAGCCCGTTGGCAAGATTGTGACGATCAAGGACTACGACGTTACTCTTGCGGTCAAGGATGCGGATGGCAACACTATGAGTGGCCTCAAGGTGGTTCCCCTTGACGACGACGAGTCTAACTACTCCGGAAAGAACAAGGCGGATACCGGCAGCGAGACCACCAGCAACAGCACCAGCAGCAACAGCACCACCGAGGAAGACAACGAGGATGCCGCTGGTGTTATTCGACCCATGGTGTGGGCGGTTGCTGTGCCATTGGCGGCCATGATGTTTGCTTTGTGAGGGGTGATTCATGATTGAGGACGAAAAAATAGTATTTAATGCCTTTTGTTTCTGCGTTTTCTTGTGGGGAGAGAGCTTGAGGATCACATTCACGATGGGGACGGAGCGAGAGGAAATATACGTTGGCTTGTTATGATACCAGTAGACAGGGAATGCCGAGCTGAGATTTCTTAGCTACTTCACCACATCACTACATCTGGCACTGATGGTTGGTTTTTTGTTTGATGAATGTTTGTGAAAGTATATTTATTCCTCCCCGTGACCTAAGCGTCTCTTCCATTTGCCGGCCACATGTTACTTTACAACATCATAAGTAGATAACTAAGTAATGTAGAGAGTTCCTCAGACCGATCCTCCGTCGCGCCCGATAGAAATTGAGAGTTGGTTAGTTGAGGAGAAGACCTCAAAGAGCAAGTTCGTCATTCCTCAGTAGAAACACCCCCCAGCGGGACCATCTTGCTCGGCAGTGATGGGATCACTTCTTCTCCTTGACCTTTTCCTTCTCAGCAGAAGCAGAGGAAGAAGAAGTGGTCGTCTTCTTCTCCTTGGCATCATCCTTGGCGGGATCGTAGACCTGGGGAGCGACGTCACCCATATCAAAGCAGGTTCTGCCTCCGGAGCAGGGAGAGCAGTAATCGTGGTTGCCCAGGTCGGCTGCGTTGCAGCAGCTGGGGCAGCAAGCGTCGACGAGGACGGGCTTGGAAGCGTGAACCATTTTGATGGATTGCTTGGTTGGGTTTTGTTTAAGTGTGTGGGTTGTCTGAGGTTGGTGTAAGTGGAGGGACTTTGAGGTGGCGATGAGGAGGGAGAGGAGAGAGATAGATGGGGAAGGGACAAGAGACAAGAGACAAGAGACAAGAGGGAAGAGGAAACTTACTTGAGCTGGTGAGCTGAAAGTTGGAGTTGGTCGAAACGACGAGAGAGATGAAACTCGAAAGTGTTGCTTGACTTGATGGTGTGTCAGTCAGGGACAAGTCTCAACACACAAGGAAGTTATCATGAAGAACTCACCAGCGGACTTGAAGTTGTTCGAAACTTTGCAACAAATGCGAGTTGAAGTTGTTGTATCGAGAAGAGAAACAAGATCTCAACCTCAGAAGAAACCCTCGTCTTATATACCCACGACCTTTCTCGTCGTTTGTTTCGTGCGAGGCGTGGTCAATCGTGTCAATCGTGTGAATACCTAACCACTCCCTATTTTTTTCAACCCCCCTTGGGCCCTTGGGAGACAAACGACCGTGTATTGCAGCCCGATCGATGAATACCGGGATGCAGAAAAAATGGTATAAGCCACAACAGCACACACTCGCTCAGTTGGGTCGAATCACACAGAAAAAAAAAGTGTGCACAACGAACGGCCTCAAAAGCGAAGCCACCACACCTCAGTTTGTCCCGCACGCCTTCTAATTATTCCTCTTTCGTTTCAAACAGGGCACCAGTCGCCTCGTTCCTTCACCGAAACGAAAAACAACCAATGGAAACCCTGCGCCACGAGGCGCCCGGCACATCGTTTGCCTCAATCTTACCTGTTTCCGTCGTATGCACCTACCCCTGTCCCCAGATTTGAGGCCAAACGAAGGAGGAGGACCGGGGGTCGGAGGGGGGGAGGTTGAAAAATGGCGGGATCGAGAAGGTGAGGAGGAAACGGGAACTGCGCCCTGCCCGTCGATTGAATGGCGAGTACAATTGGCGAGTGTTTGAGAGAAGGGAGGTCACCGCCCTCGGCGGAGTCATCCGTGGATGGGCAAAGTGGTGTCATGTCCCGGGGAATTAAACGTCACGGATGGAGTGGTTGTTGGTACGATGTGTCGTCACGGTACGAGGCGAGGGAAGGAGGAAAGGCGTTGTGGAAAGGTTGAAGTGGTGACGCGACGATGGCTTCGGTGGCAGGAACGGGAGATTCGTTGGCGAAAAGCACGTGGTCGAGAACTCAAAGGTGATTAAGGCTGTTCGGGATGGAAGGTGCCGTCTCAACAGTTTCAGGACGAGATAAAGAATCACTCCTGCCGAGACGGAAGGTGTCCCTCGAGACATCCAAGTGTGAAACAAGGCTGAGTGCAGATGGAAGAAGTCATCATCCAAGTCCTCAGCTGTCACATGGCCACGGCAAAAGTACCAGTTACACGTCAATGTCATCAGGTAATCTATTAGCTTTGTGTCTTTCGTCGTAGCTGACATACTACCGTACACGGCTTCCCGAACCCTTCATGGACGAGAGCCTTGATATCTGTCATCTTCCCATCTATCTCTCAAAGTACAGTGAAACACACGGTAAACACACGGCTATTCCAGTCGTTGTACCCGCACCCGCCTTCTACGGCGCGTCGTCGATCGGACAGGCAGCCCCTTTGCTCGTATTTTATCATCAATCTTAAGTCTGGAACTCCTGAACGTTGCTGGCCTCCCACTTGCCGGGGACGAGAGCCAGAGGCACGATGCCTGAGACGTGCATCTCAGGTCCAAAGATCTTGGCGTTGAGTCCAAGTTCCTGCGTGGCAGACTTCATGTTCTTGAGACCCTCCTGGTAGTTGGGACCGGCACGACGCACCCAGATCTGGACGTTGTGCTCGATGAGCTTGGGGGCAAAGTCTCGCAGAGCTCGGATCACACCCTTGAAGGTGCTGGCGACGTTGGTGAAGTTGGCAATACCACCGCCGATGAAGAGGACCTTGCCGTTCTCCGCCTGAGGAGCACGGAGGAGGAGGTCGAGCACAGTTCGGGCGTAGTGGTACGTCTGGGACTCGGTGGGAGCACCAGAGTACTCGCCATAGTTGGCCAGCTCGTCAGCGAAGCCGGAAGAGGCAATGGCATCAGCGTAGACGACGGAGGCACCGCCACCGGCAACGAGGGTCCAGATGCGGCCCTTGGGGTTCAGGACGGTGAGCTTCAGAGAGGCACCAGTCTTGGCATCGAGGTCGGCGATGTAAGCCTCCTCCTTGGTCAGCTCACGGCCGAAGGGGGCAGGGAACTCCATGGGAGGGCCAGCATCGATGCTGACCTTGTCACCAGAGGGAGCAATGTTGGTGAGGCCGAGAGCAGCGGGAGATCGAGCAATGGCCCACTTGACACCGCACTCGAAGTCGGCAGTCTGGTCGAGCTTGGCGGCAAGATCCAGGAAGTGGACTTCGGCAGACGTCTTATCCTCGTTGGGGATCACCACTAGGGGGTTGATCTCAAGGTATGTGAACTGGCAGTCGACGTAGACGGCGTAGAGACGGGTGATGAAGTCGACGAGGACATTGTGAACGCCCTCGGGGACCTTCTTCAGGAGAGTGGCAGCAATCTCCTCGTTGGAGGGGTACTGGGCAAGGTCGACGGGAATGAGAAGCTTCTCAGCCTTAGCGTCAACATCGCCAACATCGACACCTCCCTCGTGGGTGAAGAGGATCCAGTCGCCCTATACACGACAACATTAGTAAACGGTCCAACGGCAACAACGGTATATCGCGGTGTGAGTGGGTTGGCGCAGGGTCCGAAGGTGAGCAAGGGTTTGGTCGGTTCGGAGGATCTTATCGACCATCCGCTCGCCCGGGCCGCAGGCAATCGTGATTACCGGCAGCCGTTTTGCAGAGCCCACAAAACGCCTACGGTCCCGACTCGCAAACTAGGAAACGGATTACATCTTTCCGTTCATCCCCTTTCCACTTGGAACAGACTTTTCTCTTCTTCATTGCCTGGGTTTGAGTCTGGAGTTTCTCAACTCCAAATCCTAACCACCATGGCAAACCGAGACCCCGCCAAACTCGCCTCTTCCGCCACAACTCGACAGACGACAGAGAAAAAGGTCGGCAACTTACATCTCGAACAGAGTTGATGTTGATATAGTACTCGGTGTCTTGAGGATGGGGCACGAAAGGCTCAACGAGGAATTGTCGGAGAACGCCAACGACCGTCTCAACCTTCTGCTCCTTGCCGGCACGCTCAGCAACCCAGGCCTTCGCATCGGCCCAAGTCTTGTTGAGAGCGAGGAGACCGCTCTTGCCTCGTCGCTTGATGAGCTGATCGGGCTTTGCGACAAACTTGGCGCCGGGCTGGAGGAGCCAAGGGTAGGTGACCTCGGCCTGGTTCAGCACATCCTCGACGTTGGCATCCTCAGGGAAGTACAGCGAGGCCAAGCGAGCGGGCGCGTTGTGAGTGGTGGGAGCGGGAAGAGGGCTCGGCTTGATGACGGGAGCACGAGTGAGGTGGTAGTTGAGGATGGCCTTGCCGTCAGCCTCGAGAATCGACTTGGCGGACATTGTGACTGAGAACCGAGATTACGGTGGAAGACGAGGACAAAAGGTCAAAGAGTATGGTAGGACGAGAAGGCGAGTTTCTGTCTTGTCCGGGACTTCTTGTTCAATTCTGGAGGCGAGGAGAGAAATCGTCAGCGGGCGGGGGCCTTTGGGAGAAAAGTGACGGCGGAGAATGCGCAAGTGCGTGGAAGGAGCAGAGGAAGCTGGAAGCTGGAGCTGGAGGCAAGAGCCGGGGCTGAAGCTATTCAGAATGATCGCGACAAGTA
Source organism: Thelonectria blattea (assembly GCA_024115155.1). NCBI lineage: Eukaryota > Fungi > Ascomycota > Sordariomycetes > Hypocreales > Nectriaceae > Thelonectria > Thelonectria blattea. Next base: position 29,814 of record JAMQMW010000747.1, read on the forward strand.
TCGCGACGACAATCACGAGAATCGCGGGCGCAATTGGCAATTGGAAGAGGCGGTGGTGGTGGTCCAAGTGGACAAGTTGGCGGCGGTGGGGGAAAGCTCACTCACCAGTTGTACAAGAGCTCAAAGCTGGGCTGGACGATGAACAACAAGACGCTGAAAATTGAAGAGGAAACGGGGGAAGGAACACGGGGGTAGATGATGTCGCGAAGGGACGAGATGAAGGTCGGAGGAGAGAAGTGATGATGGATGAAGGTGGAATCGGCAGCAGCTTTGCTCTCGAAAAAACGAAGCTCCCAGGATTTGGCGCCTCAAAGGGGATTGAGACGAGTGGGTGGGATTGGG